>CAEGAE010091012.1:0-22420 GCA_903067095.1 Girardinus metallicus | reverse complement strand
GAGGGTTTGATGCAGTTCAGATCAAAACAGCTCTGGAAGGTTTTCTGACATCCTGCAAAGAAATTCAAGTAGAAACTTTCCACAAACTCACAAGTTCAATGGATGCAGGAATGGTGCAGTGATATATCAAAGAAGGTCTTATGTTAAGATGGAACTCTGTCTGTTAAGATGTTTTACATTGAAATTGCTTTTGATTTTAGTACATGTGACCACTTAATGCTGCACATTCAAAGAATGACCGAGGGAAACCCTGAATCAGCACCATGCACGCTCCTCCTGCTTTGACATAGCCATGATGACGTTCTGCAGCCTTATCTTTGCAGGAAATGACAAACCATTTGGTTTGCTGTTCACCAAACATTAACACCCCAATCTTCTTTTTCTTTCTTTTCCTCTCTCTCTTCCTCTTCTTTCACTATGAATCAGCTCACCTTCTTCGTGTCTATTTACAGTGGAATTTCCCCCCTTTTCTCTGTAATTGCGTGCTGTTTCTAACCAGAATGAAAATTCCAAATGCTTACTGGTGAATTGACGGGACAGTCTGTCAGGTCTCTCTGTTCATTGGTCAGGACCAGTGGCCAGCGTTCAGCACTGGAGCTTGTTAACTAGCATGTTGACAAAGACCGAACCGTCAACCCAGAGAAGAGCTCCATCCTTTTCTGTACCTCCCTATGTGCCAGCAGCATTAGAAAAACAGAGTTTCACATAAATCTAACTGGAGTGAATACTTTTTTTTGGAGGGTTACACAAACAATTAAAGAGAAGCCACCTTCTGAAATGCCACCACCATAAACACAAGCTCAGCACATGTCAGTGCAGCTCTTTCCTTTGGAAACTGTTGAACCGGGTGTAGTGTGCCACGTTTGTTGGTTTTTCTTTTCAGAGATCAGTTCTGTTTGGACTTGTATTTGCTTAGTATTTTTCTGATTTTTTTTTCAGTGTAAGAAGCTCATACCAGCCGTTTCATTAGTCAAGCTATCTGCTCAAGTAGTCAGCTGCTTATGGTCAGCTGTAGTGGGTGAGCTAAGAGCAGCTGTCCAAACATCCAGATGTCTTTCTTTTAACACAATGAAAAGTGAAATGCTGGCAGAGCTTGGCAACCGGTGGGGGAGGGGAGATGCAAACACAAACACTGGGCCTGGACTGCTGTCTATAGAAATCCTAAATCGATGTGACTTTAGTGAGAAAGTCAGTCACTTCATAAGTGACTTTCTCATTTAGTGAAAGTCACTAAATGGCAAAATGTGGACAGTCTGACCTCCAACAACCTCAACTCCATCAGAAAGCAAATTTCTAAGGCGGCCTTTAATTTTAGAAGCAACTAGAACCAACAGTGAGCACCTCCATGGTCTCCTGCTGCCGCTTCATCAGCTTCTGTGAAATGTGTCACAGGGATGGTCTTTCTGTTGCAGAAGCAGCAATTTCTCAGTGAAGGCCAAAGGTGGAGTTGACATGGAGATGTGCTTTCTTTTTGTCTACAGTCATCCTGCAATTTAAGCATACGAAACAGTAGCGATTCTAATAGTTCAACGTACAACGTACTGTTAGAGCCAGGCTAAAATTAAATTAAATTACAAGTATAAACTCATATTACGAGAATACAGTGGTAATAATACATGAAAATTAAAAAAACTGTTACCAGAATAAAGTTGTAACAGTATGAGAACAGTCATAATATGAGAAAAAAGTCATATTACCAGAATGAAGTCTTACTAATATAGACAAAACTTGTACAAACAGTAAAGATGAAAAAAAAAATTAAAACGGCTTTTTTCTTTCTTTTTTTTTTTTTTTTTACGAGTTTCCTCTGGTAATATTCTGTATTTTACTAATATTATCTGTTATTGTCGTAATATTTCTTGTCGTAATTTCATCAGATAAAAAAATCTCTTAGTCTGGCCCTAAAACTTTGTTGTAAAAAGAGCAAAATTGAGTGAAATAACCTTTTTTGTTGTTGTTTTTTGCTGTATTTGTTACTTCAGCTTGGTGAAGTTTGTGTTGGTTTGTTCTCCCGCAGCATTCTCTCTGGAGGGATCAGAGCTGAGCTTTGCAGACCTTTTTCGCCTCTTGGCTTTCTGCTGCATCAGCAGGTGAGTTCCCATTGAGTCACCTCCCACTCAGCTCCACTGTGGAAACTCATTCAGCTGGAGATGGGACTCCATTGTTCTGTTCCATCTTGTCCTGCAACTCTCCAGTTAAACATGCTGAATGATGGGGGAGGGGAGGATGTTAAAAATACAATGGAAAAGGTCAAAGGTTTACTGGAGGAATGGTCCCAAATCTTTATACGGTTGAAACCAGAGGTTTATGCACACCTTTCTTCCTCAGTGTCTGAAGCAAAATCAAGACCAAATTCACTCATTTTATGTCAGTTCTACAAAGTTCCTGGGGATTATCATCGATCAGGGGTGTCAAACTCATTTTCGTTTTTGGCCAGATCAATTTTCGATAGGATTTAACATCAGGGCTTTGTGACGGCTGCGGGTTAGTGTCCCATTTGTGCCCAAGCTTTAACTTCCTTGCTGGTGTCTTGAGATGTGACTTCAATATCTCCACATAATGTTATTTTCTCATGATGCCATCTTTTTTGTGAAGTACACCGGCTCCCAATGCAGCAAAACGGCTCCACAGCATGATGCTGCCACTTCCGTACTTCACAGGTGGGGTGGTGTCCCCAGGCTCTTTCAGACGTAACAGCGGCCATTATGACCAAACAGTTCTGCTTTAGTTTGTTCACACCACAAGACATGGCTCCAAAAATAAAGATCTATTTCCCTGAGTTATTAGCAAACCGCAGCCTGTCTTTTTACGTTTCATTTGGAATAATTGCTGCCTCCTCACAGAGTGTCACTGTGGTACTTTTCACTTTGGACTTTAGACATTGGCTCTGTCCTTCCAGCTTCAGCAGCATTTGCACAAGGTCTTTGGATTTTGTTCTGGGGTCAAGTTGCACATTTTGGACCACAGAACCCGTCTACTTCCTGAGCGGCATGATGGTTGGACGTTCCCATCATGTCTACACTCGTGTATGATTGTTTGAACAGGTGAACATGGAGCTTTCTGGCATCGGTAAACGAAACAGATTTGTGTGGCTGCAAAATTCTCTTCTTAATATCTTGTGTTGCTTCTTTTGACTTTGTTAACATGTCAAACAAGAAACCATTGTGTTTCAGGTGTGGCCTTGAAATACATAAACAGGTGTGCCTCCAACCAACTCAAATAAGTCAGTTAACCTATCGGGAGTTTCCAAAACCGTGACATCATCATCATCCTGGCTTTCCCTCATTGTTTAACGAGATGATAATCGTTCTGTATGTAAACTTCTGATTTTGACGACAATGAAAAATATATTTTCCTCATTTTTGTGGCATTGAGCAAGTAGAAGTAATTTTGCTAATGCTAACTGACAGTTGGTCTGATTTAGCTTGAAACGATGAGATAAAAGAGGTGGATGTCTTTTTATTAAGTGTATGTAAATTTCTGGTTTCAGCTGTACACGTAAAGCATGAGCAGTTGAGCTTTAGAAGAAAGTAGAATATATCTTCTCCAATAAGGCAGCAAAGATGCTCCTTTGATGTATGTTTAGGTTAAATTGTTAACAGCACAAAGCAGGTTCAGCACAGCTGGGCTTCGTCTGACCAGCTGAACCCCATGAAACCTCAAACCTACTTTCAGCACAACGTACGAGACAACACAGGGGTGTTACCTCCAGGCCTGTGTGAGAACGGAGGACACTCATCTCTTTCTAACAGGCCTCGCAGGAGACCCTGTAGATTAGCCCAACACTAGCGTCCACATCCATTCGTCCGTCTGTCTGTCTTCTCTCCTGGTTGGTGTCCTGTCTTCGCTTTCTCACTTTCTGCTGGTCTTTTTGCTGCTCTGTCTCAGGGATGTGCTGCCGTTCACACTGAAGCTTCCAGAGGCCATCTCTTCTGCCAGAAGTTTTGCAGATCTTGAGAAGGCTGCTAAACTTGGAGGAGGTTTGTTCTTCTTCTTGGTTGCACTGTGTTAACATCTGCAGAAAGACGTGCCTTGTCCTGTGTAATATTTAAACAGCTAAGGAGAAGATCAGCCGCACGGCTCACTGGTGTCACATGACTCGGCACTTCCAGATCCTCTAGCTTCTGACCAAGCACCTGGTCGTCATCCTGCAGGAAAGGAGGAGGGGCTCTGCTCACTTGGAATCATTTAAAAAACAATTTACCATCTGACACTGGCCGGGTTGTATAAGTGGCTAATTTTAACTTCATTCTGAGTTCTGTGGGAAGAAAACAATGATTTACAGTGTTTAGGTGAGCAGTGTTTGTCCTCTACACCACTTCCCCTTTCCACAGCCACTCAGTGTTGTCTGGCTCTGCTGCAGTGACTCAGGCCTGAGCTTTTACAGGCGGTTGGAGCAAAGAGTGAGTCCCTTCACACAACGAGGTACAGGGTTTCCCCCAGAAACCTGCTCAGCCCGGTGGTGGCGGCACTACAGCAGTCCACCACCATGTTTATTTTAGTTAAAAGTTGACAGGAATTCTGTGTTATTGGAAGACAAAACATCACCTTTCCATAGTGTTTCCAAAGTTCAGAGTGATGTCAGCGTACCCACGGCGGCCATTTTGTTTGACAAGTATGTTTAAGTGTGGTCTGAAAGTATATCTTTTTAGACAAGCCTATTTTTCTTAGCTTCACTGACATGCGTTTTTGCTGTTTGTTGTTCTTTAACTGTACAGCAACCTTGAGTGTCCTAATAGATGCTTTGAAATAAATGTATTATCACTATTCTAAATTTACTACCACCGTTTTTCTAACACCGTGGTGGTCGGACGGGCAACAGGCAACAAGAACTTTGGATCTGCTTTGATAGCACAGATTAGAGCGTTTCTCAAGCTTCAGCCACTGACCGTACTGGACTTGCTGAAATAGTTTTTTGGCAGGACGTCTGTAGATAAAAGACCTTTTGCATGTACAGCAATACACCATGGTTCATTTCTCCTCTGAGAAAGTTGTGTCGGACCAAGGAAGAGGTAAGGAGATGAGAGGAAAGAGTCCTGGTGTGCACAGACTTGGTGAACAAACCATGATGAGTCACTATGTATTTCTATGGTGAAGAATGTTGTGGTTAGCATTATCTGGTTGGGTGTTACGTGTTCACTAATTGGAAAAAGGCAAGATGTTTTTGTTTCCAACCAGCCAATCAATGGGTCAGTCGAGCTGAAAATTGATGAACTCCGGTCAGCTGCAGAGTTCTCCAATTATAAGTTTTTCTCATCATTACTGAGAATTCCTCATATCCTTGGACCTGCCAGAGTATTAAGTGAGGAGTATTTTGTCCAGAAAACTTTCTAGAATGCAGAGGGGGAGTAGTATCTTGAGCCCCAGATCGGTTATTTGCCCTCAAGATTCTTTTACTTCCCGATTCTTCGATCACCGTTGCTGCACCTCGCTCCCAACACCTTATTTTGCAGCTTGCATGTGCATTTGTAAGCTAGTTAGGGTTTGTTTTACTGTGTGCCTTTAGTATAACTGTCAAGAGGGATGTAGTCAGAGAGGGTGGAGGAAATCTGCTCGTTTGCCAAAGCACAGGGACACTGCTTTACTGAGAGGGGGAGGAAGAGAGGCGGGGACTGTGGGCTGAAGTTCCACCCACAGTCTCATTACACCGAGTGAATCATTGTACCGGCCGAGGCAGAAACCAGAGGAGTTTCAGCCTTTGGAGACACAACAGTGTCCTGTTACCACAGGGAACATTGCATCAGCAGCTCGCCTGGGTCCTTCAGCTCAGGAAATCACTGTAAGTATTGTCTGCTGGAGCAGTTCTGTATCTGGCACTTCTGTTCCTCATGAGCTCGTCTTTCCTCTGCTGCTACCCAGGCTGGAGACACTCTGCGTGGCATGACTCAGACAGTGAAGGCTATCATAAAGTTTTTTTTTCCCTCTCTTGTTTCCTTAGATAAGTAACCTTGCTAGGCTTTTCTTTTTGCCTTTACTAACAGCTTTCTGTCAGACATGTCCGACAGTTTGCTTCTCAGCTATCGGTAGAGCTATTATTTAGTTTGATTGAACATTTCTGAAAGATTACCCATCATAGAAAATGTAAATAAAAATGGCATTCATCCATTTTTTGTTTGCCAAGTCTAGAGTTACTGTCTATAAAGCTCACGATATATTTCTAAATGTTACACATTTTTTTTCAAAGCTGTGATTTGTTTTAGTTTATTTATAGAAGCTGTTTCTGTGCTTCACACACTGGTGTCACAACAAAGTTGGCAGCACTGAAATGACATATTTTGTAGTTTGGAGGGATTGGACAAACTCAAAAGATTTGATGTTTTAAATTGTTGCTTTTTCAACTTCAATAGTAGTGCTGCATTTTCTATGTTAGCCTGAGATTTTGTTTTAAGTGTTAAATAATTTTCTTTTTATTCTCCTCCTCCAGTAAAGTCAAATAATTGTTCCACCATTACAACTGCAAGTGAAAAATCAGTGCGTCTCTTGTTATAAAACTTGGTTACTTTTAAGTTTGGCTATGCCACATATCACATGCCAGGTACTACTTTAATTTCCCCCGCTAATGTAGTGCCATTCACACAAGTATCTGTTTGAAACCACACCAATATTAAATCCAGAGTACAGGTGGTACATGTTGCTTTATCATTTTCCAGATCACTTGTATTTTTAGTTCATGTGTGTTTGCATACACCAGGGGACAGTAACCTGTAGCTGCATAGGCAAAGTGGCTCGTTGGACTTTCTGCATTGGCTCTGAAGAACTTCAGCAAAAAATGAACAAAAGAACCAAATAATGTTTTTAATTATAGCTATGATAGCACATGCAGGTTGTAGCAGTGTCTCATTGAATGATTGCAGTGCATTTCTAGAACAGAATGACACTGAAAGTCAGTAATAGCTTTTAGTTCTATTTTTCGTCAGTAATTTGGAAACTGATCATTTTCTACTAATGTAAACATCCCAATAAAGAGAATCTATCATTTCCCATTCTTTAATTTAGAATCTAAAAATGAAAATAAAATTGCAGTTCTTTAAAAATGAAAACTTATTTTCTACAATAGATATTTATGAAAAGTTATATTAGAATTAGTTTTTTTTAATGACAAGACAAGTTGGTGGTGCAGTGCTAGAGTGACTCGTCTTGGTCTCTAAGCATCTACTGTCCTAAACACTCTTGACAAAGTAATGGCATTAAGTAACATTATTTAGTGTCTACAAATGGACATAACAGATGAAGTACACTCTCGAAGACTGTCGATGTGTCCAGATGTTGGGCACCGACTAACACAGAGTGTCTTAAACACAAAGTGACACATCTTCTCCTTTTGTTGTGCAGGCTTCTGGGACAGTAAGTTGTGCAGGAGAGCTGTATCCATATCTCTGCCAAAGACGGCAGGTCCTGACAGACCATCTCCACCTGCTCTGAGACCGCTCTCCTGTCCAACTACCTCTACATGTCCCGAGCTTCGAATTCGCAGCCCCACTCAGCTGGACTGTTGCCTGCCTAACGGCGCACTGTACTTCATCAACCCCCTTTTTATAAAGTTTTATCAGCCAGATGGTGGCAACCAGATCAGCTCTGCCAGAACTGTAAACCAGTTACCAAGAGAGGAGTCCAACAGCAATACAAGTCTCAGCAACAGGAGCGAGAGAGGCTCGTGTTTGGAAAGACCTCAGACATACAGCTCAGACCTCGGTGACGAGAGCCAGCGACCTCAAGAGAACTTAGGGAGTTTAACCACAAGTCCATGCAGTAAAGGACAAACTGGGAGCAACCAGGTGTTGGGTGTTTCTCCATCCCCTCCTCCTCGACCGCCACCCCCCCGTCTTCCCAAACACCACCCTGCGGCTCCTTTCCAACAGCAAAGCATGCCAGAAAAAGTCGCCTGGATTAACATTCCGAAGGAGGAAGAGAAGGAGAAGAGCAGCAACCTCTTTTCACGCCTCGGCTCCTCGTTGAGCATCAGTCCATCGTCCTCACCTCCGAAGAGACTTAGCATCAGCTCCCCAATATCCATTCCCCGGAGAACCCTGCCCCTCCCTCTGACGGCTTTCTCCTCCTCTCCACGTCGATCCAAAGCATCCCCTTCATCCAGTCATGAGGATGCTCAGTGCCATCTGGCGCTGGAGGAACAGACAATTGAGAAGGCCATCCTCAGGACCAAACTGTCAAAGCAAAAGTCAGTTCAATCTACAGGCCAGGGCGCCTGCAGTGCTTCTGAGCCTTTGGTGATGACAGGCAGCAAGCTTTCAGAAGTCACACCTGGAGAAGCATCTCAGGAGGACTGTACTAATGGGGGCCAACGACTGAGTGACATGAGCCTCTCCACAGATTCCTCGGACTCCCTAGATTACTCCCAGTGCTCTGCCTTCTTCATTCCTCCACTGCATGACCCCAGTCCCCCCACTGTCGCTGACTTCAACACCCATCTCCCCCTCTCCATCCCACCATCCCATTTACGTTACAGCAGCATAGATATAGACGACGACGTTGATGATGACGACGATGAAGAAGAAGAACCTGACTACGGCGTTAGCCTCGAGAGTGAGCAAGACCAAGATCTTACCATGCTCCCACCTGGGGCCCAGACAAAGCGGCGCCCCAGTGCCAGCGCCTTGGTCCTGCAGAAAGCCCTGCAGGGAAAATTTCGGAAGATGAGCGGCGTTTTCAACTCGCTGCTGACGCCAGAGAAGAGGGCGATCCGCAAAGTCCTGGAGATGTCCAAGGATAAGAACTCATACTTTGGCTCCCTGGTGCAGGACTACCTGAGCTACATGGGGGAGGGTGCTGGCACCCAGGCCTGGCAGGGCTACACCTCAGGACTCGAGCTCCTTCAGACCATCCGCCAGTTTATCACTCAGATGAAGAGCTATCTGCGACAAACCTCCGAGATGGAGCCACCAATTGAGAGCCTCATTCCTGAAGATCACATTGGTAAGTTTGGAATGAAATCTCTCCTCCTTCTTTAAATCTATTTCTGTTTCGCCTATCTAGTTATAAAACATTAATAACTAAACCTATTGCACAACGCATTCAGTTACAGAAAGATACTTTGGTTCACCTCTGCAAGATTCCTGCTGACAATACTGCTCACATTTCCGCTTCGTAAGCCTTATGACCTCATTGTCATCTCCTCTTAGAAGGCTGTGCAAGTCATTTCTGTGCGCCTTTTTAAATAATGGGGTAATTATTTTTGGGAAGGGTGAATAATGTCGATATCAATGGAGAAATCACAGTATTGTGGAAACACATGAATGCAGAAGCAGCAGTTTCACATCTCTGTTTTGTGAAAAGCATAAAAATATTTTTTTCTAAACTGCTTGATGTGACGTTTGGTGATTAATGGTGTGTTTTTGTTGATAACATGTAGCTCTTCATGTATGTGATCAGGTTAATAAATGTCTGAGCTTGGTGATTTATAAAAAAACCCCCATTATTTTCCTTTTTAATAATAGTTGGCCTTGTAGGTACAGACACACACTTAGTCACACACTAGCTCTCACACCTGCGCACACACACCTGAATATACACTTGCACATGCACCTGCACATACATGCCTACACACACAAACTTCATTTACACCTGCATACACCTCTCTCACACTTGCACACACACCCTTGCCAGAAGAGCAGTCAGAGAACTTTGTCCCAGGACCCCGTGACTGTAACAGACTGGAACAGAACAACATGCAGACGGAGATAATAAAGACGGTTCTCTCTCAGGGTGAACAGAGCAGGTTGTTCAAATACATCGGCAATGTGCTGCAGTCACCAAAGTCATAAACAGAAAAAATTTGTATTTTTACTAGAATCATGAACCAAACGCCGTGCTGCTGACATTTGGACTGCTTAGATTCTCATACACTTTTACTGTAGCACCACTCAGACTCTGAAAACACGAGAATGCTTCCTTTTTAAAGTCTTCAGCAAAGACATAAACTCCCTAAACAAAGGTTCAAGTCAAAGCTGATTCTGAAAAAAGAAAAAATCCTTGATCCATTTTCTGCATGTTTCCATACCTGCTGTTGAAAATGAATGATTCAGTGAGTGCAGGCTAAACCAAAAACAGCCCAGACGACCTGTCTGAATAAAGCTGAAAACTACTTGATTTTGATCGTCAGGCCCTCAGATGAACCTCCAGGAAAAGGTTTGACCACTGAAGTCCATAAAATCATCTGATCACTGCAACAAAAAAAAAATCAAAAAAAGGTAGAAACCAGAAAAGCAAGAATGCTGCAGTCAACAACTGTTCTCAGGACAGATTCATTTCAGACATGAACTAAACTTCTGGATTATATTCCCGTGGGGATTCTTACGACTGGATCGGATATAAAATGTGGAATTATTAAACTCTAAACTGAAACACTGGTTCTTTTTTAGTGACGTTCATGAAGCTTCTGTCGGATCTTTCCGTTCCGTGTATGAAGAAAGGGTTAAACTGGGATGTGTGTGTGTGTGTTTCATCGTGTTGGTATGCAGCTTGTCCGTTTTCTGAATGCTCTTGTTTTTTCTGCAGCACTGTTTAGTTTCAGGGCAAAATTGCCCAGTATTTTCCTGCGGCAGCCTCAGAGAGCCGCTTCTGTTTGGCTCAAAGGCCGGCTGCCCCAGATGCATCTGGATGGCCCGCCTCCAAGTCGTGCAGACGAGTACGTCAGACTGCGGCTCCTTTATAGTAGCTGTCCAATCAGAGGCGGAAGATTAGAGGCAGGCCCCTACACAGGGGTCGCTCTGTTTCTGTCGTCATTGTCTCTTCTGATAAAATATGAAATGACAGAGGGCAGTGATCCTCGGAAGAATGAAGAAAAATAAACCTCGATCCACTCATTTATCAACATACAGAGATCGACATGCGCTAATTCAAAGAAACATCCTGTTTCCGTGGTGTGGACCCAGGAGCCAGGAAGTAAACAGTCTCTTATCAGTTAGAAAACTGGTCTCAAACTGCAATCCTTGAGGGCCACAGTCCTCCAACGTTTAGATGTGTCCCTTCTCTTACACACTTGAATTAAATAATGAAACTGCCTCACTAGGATGCAATCGAGATCTGCTGAAGCCCTGCTAAAGAGCTGATGTTAGTCAGGTGTGTTCCTGCACCAGGAGGCTGGTCCTTGAGGACTGGAGTTTGAGACCACTGTGTTAGAGGATAGATATGCATTACTGCCAGTGTCTTTGCCACTGAGAAGGCCCATAGAGGTGAGCGTCCGCACGTAGAGCTGGTCAAAACAACCTTCTGAATTAAAAATAGTGGTTACTGTAGCTGACATCGCTGCTCATCCCCACACCTGCTCAGCTAGGAAAGGATCTCAGGATCTAATTGATCATGATGTTCCTATGGATGCCGAAAGCAGTGAACGTTGCTTCAAACTGGGAAATACCACAGGACTAATGCCTGCTTCCTCCAGACTGAATCAGGTGACTGGTGGGGTCACTTAAAACCGGACATGTAAGGGACCCAGAAGCACAAAAACCTCTGACTCAGCACCGTGCTGCGGGGGTCTCCCTTATCAGAAATAACCAGAGGTCAACCCTAGGCCCGTCACAATAATCAATAAGTCAGTTAATTGCATGAATAATTAAAACAAACTCAATAATTTCTAATTTCATGATTTAGCTTTTTTCTCTTTTTACCAAAAACTGGATCATAAAAGTCTTCAGTCTCAACTTTTTGGTCTCAACTAAACCTTTATTTAAAAAGCATAAATTTGTTTCCTGAGACTTAGTAATTTGTTTTATTTGTTGTTTCTGAAGTTTAGTTCATTTATTTTGGATATTTTAAGTGTCTTCCACTTCCAGTGTTAAATGTTATTGGAATTTGAAGCTTATTGATCTTTGAGAACGTGTTCCTGCATTATTATTCCATTATTACCATTATATTACTGGCAAATTGTCTCAAAACAACAATATTACCGGTTATCGCGATAACTTCTGGGACGATTAATCATCCAGAAACATTGGTTATTGTGACAGGCCTAATCAGGAGAAAGGAAGACGTTCCGCTGAGGAACCACTGTGCCTGTACTTGGCTCTTTCAGTCCTTCCCGTTTGTTCCTTTAAATTTTTACCAGAATTAAACACTGATTCGCTGATACACCCCTGATCACTTCTTACAAACCCATCAATGATGCAAATAATAATTAAAAAAATAACTAAAACAGTGTCGGTATGATTAAAAAAAATATCTTTCTATAAAATGTGATTCTTTAGTCGTTTTGCAAAGTTCCCAGAAACAACAGCAGGCTAACTAGAAGAATGCACTTGGCCCATATAAGAAATTTCCAAGTGTTTGGGAATCTCTTTTGATGCCTCATGTGTTGTGAGTTTCAGAACCGGATCTGTTGGGCCACTGGGCAGATAAGCTATCAGGAAGAGACATATTTCCAGTAAAACAGACCTGTAAAAGTCACACCCTAAAATACTTCTGCTAGCTGGTAAGGTCAGATATGAACGCCAATAAAACCAGCGTTACTCCTTATCAGTGCCGGTAGGCAGTAAAAACGTCCCGCTCACCCAGAGCTCCCAGCCAATGTGTAGTGGTGAAACGAGGAAGTGAAAACCGCCCGTTGGCACGGGTGTGTTTTCTGCAGGCTTGTTGGCTATCGCTCTGCGCTTGGAGGGAGCTGCGGAGAGTTTCCAAAGCTAACGCTGACACAGACTCTGTGGATGGCAGATGCTGGATGCGGTCCAGCTGAAGTGGAAAGTAAAGTCAAGCTGAGAGGTTACAGATGTGTTGAGCCAGAATAACTGCTGAGCTCACTGTTTTCTAGAGGAGAGTCAGCAGCTCGCTCTCAGACTGCGCTCACACATGGTCCTTATTCAGCAGGCCTGTCGAGGTTTGGCCTCCAGTTATCCATCTGCTCTGCCTTGTGTTGGCCGATTGTGACCGTGTCTCTGCAACCATCGCATGTCCACTGTCCGCACTGCGTGTACCAAGTTGGAGTTGTCAACAATCTTACCTGCAGCACACAAACGAGTCGAAGCAATGTTGGTATGAAAAACAAGGCAGGAATTTTCACAAGGGAGTCGAGCAAAGAGGTGCTGTGAGTAGAGTCTGTTTGAGAGCCAGAGTGCTTCATGTTCTGGCAATTTACTGAGAGCACAGAATGTATCTCAAGTTGAGCTTCCAGAAATGTCTGACGAATCAACATGGAAATAACACGGGTGATGATGTAAGCAGTTCTTTCCCATAAACTTTTCCTAAACCTTGTACCCGGTTTTTTGGGCTGGTATGAATGTTTTTCTCTAAAATGTCATGCGATGCAGGCAAGTCTAAATAAATATATACATATTTATTTTAAGTTTCTTCCTGTAAATTTTTAAAGTAACAAACTTTTAAGAAAAAATATATAAAGTTGTATTTTTCTCCAAATATAAGGTTGTTTTTGTGAAATGCATCAGTAGTTTTACTCTTTAGGGGTTACTAAATGTCATAATACTTTTTTTTTTTTTTTTACCTGCAAGAGTAATAAAGTAGAAGGAGGAACTGGATATTCCTGAGTTGCTTTTCTGTCTGCCTGCCATATTGGAATTTAACAAACATTTTCTTGCACTCACAGTGGATGGACAGTAGTTGGTGGTGTACTGTGTGATTCACTAGTGTCCATTTCAGTGGTCTGTGTGCATTTATAACATAAAAATCCTCAAGAAGCACAAGAAAATGGCTTTTAGACAGCTGTCCACTGCATTGACTGCTATGCACGAAAGGGTTGTTAAACTAGAACCTGTGAAGTGCTTTGAAAGTGATTTGTTCACTCTGACGGACTAAAGACCCAGCTGTGTCTCCCCTCCTCAGACAGAGTCCTGGAAAAGGCCATGCTGAAGTGCGTTCTGAAGCCCCTGAAGCCGACAATCAGCGCAGCGCTAAAGGAGTTCCAGGTGCGCAGCGGCAGCTGGCAGGAGCTGAAAGAGAACCTGTCATTGGCCAAGGCCCGGCGACCTCAGGAGATGGGCGTGGCCGACGCTCTGCCTCCCGACCCCGTGGCCATAGAAAAGATCAGGCAGAAGTTCCAGACCATGTGTAAGCTGTACTCCCCAGAGAAGAAAGTCTGCATGCTGCTAAGAGTCTGCAAGCTAATTTACACCATCATGGAAGACAATTCAGGTAGAGATCCGTGAGGCGAACAGTTTTCCACACTTAACACACCCGGTATGATGAAGCAAGTCCATCCCTTTGTTTCAGGTCGTCTGTATGGAGCCGATGACTTCCTCCCCATGCTGACCTATGTGCTGGCCCAGTGTGACATGCCTGAGCTGGACAATGAGATCCTGTACATGATGGAGCTGCTGGACCCTTCGCTGCTGCATGGGGAAGGTGCCGGTCCAACACCTTCCCTCCTTTAAAAGCACATTATGTTTCTCCTCAGACGGCTGTTACCGTTGTTTCTGTGTGTCCAGGTGGTTACTATCTGACCAGCGCCTACGGAGCCATGTCCCTGGTTAAGAACTTCCAGGAGGATCAGGCAGCCAGGGTGCTGAGCTCAGAAACCAGAGACACGCTACACCAGTGGCACCGGCGGCGCACCACCCAGCGTTCTGCGCCTTCCATCGATGACTTCCAGGTGAGCATTCACTAACAAACTAACTTATCAGACAGACCTCTTCTTTGCTTGCTCAGAGAGGCGATCTTTTACCTGCACCTGATGATGATGAGTGGTGTCCTGTTTGTCTCTCAGAACTACTTGCGTGTGGCACTGCAGGAGCTGGACAGCGGGTGCACAGCCAAGACTCTGCCAGTGCGACCGTACACCACAGTGGAGGAATTGTGCCAGCTGTGTGCCCAGAAGTTTAAGGTGTCGGACCCCAAGAACTACGGCCTGTTCCTGCAGATGGAGGGCAGCAGCCAGCAGCTGGCAGCAGACACCCACCCTCAGAAGATCAAAGCTGAGCTTCACAGCCGCCCACAGCCGGTTCCCTTCCACTTTGTCTACAGTCGTTTGGCTAAAAACGGCACGTTGTCAGCATCTCTCTCCAGCACCCCTGTCGGCCTCAGTCGTCTCACCGTGGCCCCTGACCCCCAGGCCAACCTAAACCACCAGAACACGGACCCTCAGGCCCTCAGCGGCGGCTCCATCTCTGTATGATCACAGAGGAACACCCTCAGACCATCATCCCCTTACAGATATGCATGTGTCAGCCGGATGTCGAAACAGTCCAAGTGGGCAAAACAGCGTCTCGTGCCAGTCTTCACAGAGCCTGACTTCTCCTTTCAGGCGACACATCTGTCTCAACCAACATCCCCTCTCTGTCAGACAGAGCCGGCCGACAGAGGAAAAACACACCAGTTATTTTTACTTCCTCCGGATTCTGTATCCGAGCAGCTGAAAGGCACAGAAAGCAATCTGTCCTCATTTACACTTCCAATCATTTGGTGTATGTGTACATAAATAATCTAGGCACCATTTACTTTTAACAGTTGCGGGTCACCTGTTACTTTATTGCTTTTAGTGGGTAAACTTTTATGAAAACAGATTTAGTGACACCTAGAGGTCATTAATGTACATAACAAATTTCCTGTGATTCTTCAGGAATGCATCTTCTCCCCAATCAGATGCACTTTGATCAAATGTAAATTAGTCTGATGCTTCTGATTATCCTAACATGCATTCATACGTCGTTGACCTTTGGAATATGACGTCCATTCTCTCGATACAATAGAATAGCATTAATATAGTGAAATCTGTGTGTTTAAGTTTAAAATGCAGAAGCAGGTATTCACTGTTTAATCCTTGTGATACGAGTTTGTGTCATATTTTCTATTCACACTGACATGTGACAGAGGTACTGCTGTGATTTGTTAGCTTGTGTGGCCTTTTTAGCTGGTCTGAAGTGCCACACTTTGCGATGCGCTGCACGGGAAGACTGCAGGTTGTTGAGAGGAGAGCGAGAATGATTGAGATCTTGCAAGTTCCACGCAGAGGAAACGAGCGAGGAGCGGTCAGCACAGACGGAAAGGAAGTGCGACGTGGCTGGAAGAAAAGTGAGAGCCGTAGCAGGAAGTTGGGCAGCGTTGTGTCAGTCTGGGAGACGGGTGTTCTCCTGGCATGTTGTTGTTATGAGTTGTTGTATTTATGTCTGTGCTGGGATCTTTCACAGATGGCTTCCTATCCTCAATATTTTTGATGTTAAATTGTCACGAGACACTTTTCCTGCCTGTCATGTATCTGTACGAGAAACACTTTCTTCTGCGCTTAATAAACATTGAATCTGGAAGCATGTCTGCCTACAGTTTGTACAAAGGTCTATTGTTAGCATACTATCATGCTAGCAATGAACTAGCACGATAGAATAAAATATATTTAAAATAATATTGAATAATACAAACTAAATGCTATTACTATATTGTTTTTTTTGTTTTTTTACAGATAATAATGATTAATCTCTTGCTGTTGAAGGCTGCTGCCTCTGTTGGGGAAGTATAAAATGACACTTAAATATCACTGCATTCTAAAATCCAAATGATTTTTTTTGTTACTGCTGTAGAGTTGAAATCAATAGTTATAATAGTATTTGTATAACTATGATAATTACAAATTATGCTAATGATACCAGGTATGTTACAGAGTAGCTTAGGATTTATAAATCATCTGGTGTTGACCTATTGGTATGGGGGGGGCCCCCCGAGAAAAAGCTGCTTAGGGCCCCAAAAAGGTCTGGAACGGCCCTGATTGTCAGTCTTTATGAAAACCTGTCCATTTCACCTTAGTTTATTTACATAGACTAAAGACAACGATTCACAATGAATGTTGTTTCAAGTAATTAAAAAAAAATGTAATCAGCTCAATCCCACCATGTAACAGCCCAGCACATTGGTTCTAATTCAGCTTATTTGTAACGCCCAAATTCAAAAGAAAGATCACGAGGCACTTTTCAGAAAAAGTCATTTCAATTCACTCACACATACATTCCAATTAATCCTAGATATTGAACAGTGCATTATGCTCAGCTCAATATTCAAGTTAGCGTTAAATAAATCAGTTGGGGATTTATTTAACGATAAACTTTCCACTGCTTTGCTCAGTTCTTAAAGATTAATATCTGCATCGCATAACAGAGAAATCATTGTCGATACGAGCAAATACATGATGTATTAAATCAAAGGCGGTTTCAGAGTCATTAGAGGAGAAGGTCAAGGAGTATAGGATACGATTTTGCTTGCAATTTCAGACGGGTTAGTTGTGATCTGTCCATTTATAACTAAACTATTAATAGAGTTACTTTTGTGACAAATTTTTTCTAAGCCACAAAAGTAGGCGCAGCTTCTGTCTTTCCATTTAGCCCTGGAGCTTCTATAAGCCCTTTCAGCTTTCTGCAGATAAATATCAAAACATCTGCAACAATTAGCATGGATTTAAATCAGCCTCAACAAGGAGTTGACAGAATGTTGCCTGTGTTCTTGATAACGAAGCATTTCAGGTTCAGATTATATCAGGACGGATCAAATCTCCGTACAGATGCAACACAAGGCAAACCGCCAAAATAATCTTAAAATAGTCTTAAAATCCATGACTGGAAGGTGAACTGTGGTTAATGACACGGTTCACAAGAGGGCGCCAAGAAAGAGTCTGTCAGAAACTGAGGGGCTGTTCCCCCCAAAACCTTTAATGCAGCTCATTAAATCGGAAAATCCTCAAATGTATTTTAAATCAGCGTTGAACTACTGATTCAAAATTAATTCTCCCCAAAATTCAGTCAGAAAGTTGAAATATTCCATCAGTGAAATGAAAAAGTATTTTAATCCAGAAAGGTGGACTTACTGAACAGCGTGTCCATGAGATGTACATCATCTGTTCTCAGGCTCTGTTCTCCCTTTTGAAGGAATTACTGCATCAGTACAGCATGCAAATCAGCACGTGGTGTAACGGAAGACCAGTTTTGCACCTTCGGTTCATCTGCCGTGTTGGTTCTGGTGTCTCTCTTCTTCCATTCGACAACCTTCCATAGATCCTCTACGGGTTTCAGGTCGGATGAGTTTACTAGTGTTACCATGGTTATTAAAGTGTATGTTACTATTGTTGTCAATGTTGGCTGATACCAGGTTCTGCTGGAAAATGAAATCAGCAGAACCATGAGGTTTGTCAGCAGGAAACATGAAACATTTTGCATGTTAAGACTTATACAATGAAATTCAAGCCGTTGTGGAGGTCGAGACTATCCAACAGAGATCTGGATAAAACATTTTGGTCTACATGACAAAAGCAATACAAAATGTAGCAAAATGCAGAGAACTGTTCATAATTACTCAAATGAACAGGAAACTTCTTTTTTGATATACACAAGTGACAAATTGATTTGTATACTGAACAAACGCACCAAAGCGACTGAGAAAAACCGCAATGTTCCGACTTTCCTTTTCCTGTGACTCTGCCCTGATCTCTTCTCAAGGCCGCAGTTTTCTGTTTTGCACTTTTTTTTTCTACTAAACTTGTTTCTTCCTCTCAACAATCATTCATATGCCTGGAAACGGCACTCGGTGAACTGCCGCCTTCTTAAGCAACAAATTTTTTAAGACCATTACATCTGACATTCACATACATGAGCTACTTGATCTCGGCAAATAAGCGTCTGAACCTCGGTTTTCACTGCGGCCTCCCAGGGTGGTAATGATGTGTTGGTTTATACACGGCCTGCTCAGAGCAGGAGAAAAGAGAACAGAAAAAATAACATTAAATAATGGAGACGTTGGTAATGCTGCAGTGTGAGTTTGTTACTGCAAAGTTTCCAGATTGTACCGCCGGCCAGAATCAAATTAGTGAAATGATGCATTGTGTTGTGCAAAGTAAGGGAAATGTAGCATAAGACATATGCTATTTTTGTATCGTATTTGTACATACACATACATAACTGTATATATTCGTACAGTAAAACATGTTCAACGCAGCTTTATTCATGAAACTCTAAGGTGTTCAAGATACCACCACTGATTTGTCTGACAATCACTTGCAATAAACAGAATGTACTCTTTAATCAAAGACAACTTTATTGATGCAAAATGGTTTCTGAAATTATATTTGAAACATTTAAACACAAAATAGTCAGTTTTGTTAAATCCATGTATGTGGTAAGAGGTACTAGCTCTGATATGCGAAGGACCATGTCTTCAGCAAACACTCACGGTCGTTCATCACAACCTGGGGCTAAAAAAGAGCAAGCAACCATCAGGGATTCAAACTACATCCAGTGCTCTCTCTGTAACCATTTGTCTCACATTCCAAAGAACATTAAGATTTTCCACAGATAATTTAACATAGCAAAATATCTCCATGCATCTAATCAAAAAAAAAAAAAAAAAAATAAGAAAACAAAAACAAAACAACTTAAAAACAGCGCTTCAAGCACATAAAAACAAGGGGGGTACCTAGAATCTATGAAAATATATTCCCACACATGTACACATTCAGACAAAAATATATGCATATATAAATACATTTACACATATTTTTACATATATTTACATAATCAGTGTATCACCAATGTGAATATAACAAACTATATAAAAATCTTCTCAAAAAGGTACCTGCTATCACGATGGGAGCGTCCTAGGTGATTTGTTTGATTTCAGACACACAAAAGTGCAGAGCAGTGACGGCCTCCACACTATGGCTGCATTCACACTGCAGCCTGAAGTGACCCAATTCCGATTTTTTGTCAAATCGTGTTTTTTGTTGTTTTTTTGGGGTTTTTTTGCCGTGGTCGTTCACACTTCCAAATGTACGCGACCTGTATGTGTTCTCCAGTGTGAATGGGCAAACGACCTGAAAGTGTCCCGCATGTGCACTAAAGGGCGCAATGACGTCACACACGTCATTGCGAGAGAGTGTTTTGCCATAAAGAAGAAGAGCTCAATGTTTGAAGTAAACATGGATGCTAACGGTGGAGCATAGCTTACACATTGGAAGTTGTTGTCCCACCAGAGCCAGAATATTAAATTAATCCCCATTATAGTCCATCATGGTTGTTGTTTATCTTCCCGCTTGCGTTTATTAGGAAGCGGAATAGTGACGTTTGTCGAGTATCAATCGTCGGATGAATGCGACCTGGACTTTGGGTCACATTTGAATAGTATATCCGGGTCACATAAAAAAAAAAAAAAAAATCTTACCTGTGTTGTTCAGGCTGTCATGAAAAGATCAGATACACGTCGCATTACGTCAAAGAAAATAAAAAATAAATAAAAAAATCGGAATTGGGTCACCTCAGGCTGAAGTGTGAACGCAGCCATAGTGTGGGAGCCGTCACTACTCTGGACTTTTCTACGCCTCCATCAGGAGTAGGTGTAGGCAGTGACTAGCAAACACAACCCTACACACCCGGAACAGAGAAGGGTTGGTAAAGTGCATGCTGCAGCTGATCTTAGATATATGATAAACAAAAACATGATAATAAGTATAATGCAGTTGCTGTTAGGGATATCTCCTGACACTGAGAAAATACTGTGTAGCACAGAGACTGACGGCTGTCAAAGCACTATAAGTTTGATTGAACATACAAGCTTTTTGGGGCACTTTCACACAGGACGGTAGAACGTACCATAACCGCAATGTAGCATATCAGCGTTTTGGGTGGATTGCAGAGAAGTTATGGAAGAATTTGCAGAGTATCAGTGGTGCGCCAAAGCTCCACACACCAGTGAGGCTTGGTCCTGAGTGCCCTGCGAGAACCCCTTAATGTGGCATTGGGGTTGTGCTAACCAAAGTGACATCTTTTGAGTGTGGAGGGGCAACCCGATGCAACAAGAGTCAGGGCGGTTTGGCATACTTGGTGGAATAGCTACGGTTCTGACACATAAGAGTAAGGTGGAGGTCGAGGAATGGGATGATGGAGAACAGCTGGGGAGATCCGGGGTGGCCAGTAAAAGAAAGTGAAAGCAAGCTGATAGTTTTCTAAATTTGAACCAAACCACCACGATCCTTAAAAGTCACACAGATGGAGATCAGCTGGTGGCTGGTACTGGATGTTTTTTCAATTTGATCAGTCCTGACTGACCAAACTCCAACCTGGTCCAGGTGGAGATGACAAACAACATGCTTCAGTGTATGTACTGTCAGTGAGGGACGAAAACTCAAAGTTAGCACTTTTCCCTATCAGCAAGGTGTTTAACAAGGAAATCAGAGGAAGCATGAAGACATGACAATATTAACTATTTTATTAAATATACAAAAACGTTAGAGAGATTGAGACTCACCGTCAATTGAGCAAAAATAAAACTGAAAGTTATTTATGGACCATTAAGATGTGAGTCAATGAGATTTTCTCTAGGTTTTATCGAACAAAGCCATCCTTGCCTAAGGAAGGCTTAAAACATCTTTTGGCAGGGGAGAGGTGGCGCTTTTTTTTTCTTTTCTACAAAAATAACTTCGGCCATTATTTAAGGAAGGTTTGTATTCGGAACTCAGTTATTCTTCACTTTCTAACTGGACTTCCTACTGATAAAGTGGGAGAAACTGACTGCCCCCAGTTACAACTTGTAAGACCGACTTTGCATTTCTATATGGCCGATCCTCGCGTCGACAATTGTATTTTACAAGACTAGGAATGTTTACATATAGCATTTGCAACTCTAAGCTAAACAAATTAAAAGTGGTGTTTGCTTACGAAAGTAAAGCTTAAAATAATGTTCAGAGGTACTGCGGACGTCTATGTGCGTGGCAACATTGAAATCCCGACTTCTCTATGTTAACTGGGTTTGCGTGTGACGTTGATCGCAGTTAAGAGTTGTGACTTCAGAAGTAACTGGAATGCAGTGATAGTCTACTTTAGGACCACAGTTTAAGTTGCTCTAAATCTATCAAGAAATAGATCATACCAAGAAGATAAATAATATTTTGTCGTGATGAGTACAATTGCACAAGCTGCATAGTAAATGCATCTTGGATTGCTTTAGGATACAAGTAGTTAAGGTTTGGTGCAATCAATATTGCATGCTACCTCTATAGCTCCAGGTGCAAGAGTTTCCTCTCAACACCTTTTCAACTTACTGAGCTGCCCCTCAGATTGACGACATTATCCTAAAATACTCATGGTAATCGCTGATGTAGCCAAACAGAAGCTTGAAGACAGCTGAACAAGTAACAATGTTTCTCTGTTAAACATGGGCAACACCAAGGAGATTATTTTGGACTGGTGGACCTACACAACCCCACATCTTAACCTATGGAGCCCCCTAGGGGACACCTAGGGGATATGGGGAACATTTTTTCTTTAGCATTCCCTCGCAAAATTCTTACTGCAATATTTGCTGGTCTATTTTGTATACAGACACAAATGTCAATTTAAAATATATGCACATTTAAAGAGCCTCAAAGTTTATTCTTAACTCTTTGATGCACAAAACTGATTAAAAATCAATTTATCCACTGCATGTTTATGTCTGTTTGTGTAAGGCTGAGATGGATCTGCACATGGAAACGGCTCTTTAAACCATTCAGACC
>CAEGAE010091010.1:0-20819 GCA_903067095.1 Girardinus metallicus | reverse complement strand
AAATCTTACATATAAATGTTAAACAATTTAAAATCTTTTAATTTATGTATCCTGAAACCATTAAATCAAATTTAGCAATAAACAAATGTTACATTCATGTATATGTGATTTGTGATCAAATATTAGCATTTATGGGCCCCTGAAGCCCCGGGGGCCTGATGGAGCTGCTGCCTTAATTTGAATTAAACAGAAGTGCAAATAATTAATTCATTTTAATTGTGTTTTTTGATTTGTTGTTTTTAAGACTAGTTGTGGGTTTAAATATCAGTGACATATAATTACCTAGTTATATTTTTACATTTCCTGTCTACTTAACATCTTTTAATACAAAAACACAGTGGCCCACCGGTGGACTGCCTCGGTGCGCCGACCACCGGGCTTATCAAGTTTTTTGTCCTGTCTACCCCTAGATTACAGCATACCTAGCAAGGGAAACTCTCATCCTCCATCCTCCTGAGAAACGCTTGGTGGCTCTGTTCTGCATCTCAGGGGTAAACGACAGACCGGCCAGGATCCGCCTGGCCTTGGCCTCCGCTGCTGCAGCTCCAATCACCCTCAGCTCTTCGTACACCTGGCAAGGAGGAGAAGCAAGGAACATTTGTCACCTTTTAACCACCATGCTCTTTAAGTGCTTGTAAATAATCCCCATAAAAAACTAAAGTACAGCCTTAGAAAAGAAATGATTTTAATCATCAGAGCCGTCTGGTTGGATCTGTGTTATTTCTCTACACAGAGAGATAACAGCTTTCATTAAAAGCTCTTTATGTTAGAAACCTGCGTTTTGACAGCTGGTGGACACTCAGCCCTTCTGTTACAAGATGGAAAGAGTCAACAGTGTGGCAGAATGTTATCTTGTGAGCATTTCAATGCAGTTTTCTGTGTCAGTGGAGTAAAATGACTGGTTTAATCCCAGTTGAACTGTCTGATAGAGAGTTGCTGATGACATTTGCTTAGGATTTTCAGCAATTCCCTAAGAAAAGCCCATTTCCATGGTAAAGTGTGCCGCGGCTCTATGCTGATGCGGTGCGGTGTGGACTCAGCTGCAGCCGGAGCCGCAGCAGAACATCAGGGAAGCGCTGTGGTGTGTGAGTGCTGAGGCAGCAGCAGTGTTACTGTGAGGCTCAGCAGTGAGAAAAGCAGCCCAGAGGTCAGGTTCACCTTCTCCAGCCTCTGGGCCACACTGTCCTCTCCCTTCTCCAGACGAGCCTGGAGCATCTTCTCCTCCTCTAGAAGCTTAAGGCGGCGGGTGTCAGCTTTCAGCACAGCTTGCACTGCCGGGGTGTCATCAGCTATCACCTCTATCCAGGAAACACACATAGTCAGCGGGCGCCACACGGCTTCAGGAAGGAGAAACACGTCAACAGTTCACTTACCCTGTTCACACAGCAACACGTCGATGTTGGGGGGGATACTGAGAGCTCTATTGGCTATGTGTTTTAGTAAGGTGGTCTTTCCTTTGCTAGAAGACAAAATGAAAGCAAGACGTTCCTGAATGAGAGAACTGACTGAATCTTAACACACAGAACCCTAATGACAGGTTATCACATGAAAACCTGCAGCTGGACATAATCAGTGTAGAAATCCTACAAAACATAACAATAATAAGCCTTAGTGATCAACCATTAGTTTCACTGTCTTCAGGTTTAAACACATCAGCTCCATAATCAGTTTTAGATATTCAGCAATAAATTAAACATGCAGTATTTAAGGAAACAAATTAGAAAAGAACTCCTTATAGTAGAGCCGAAAAAGGGTCTCAGAAGTTTCCTTAATAAGAGAATGTTCAACATTTTTCTAACTTTTTGGGTCAAATGTTGTTGCAAGTGGACATAAGTGGACTGAAGTGCAGGGCATTCTGGGTAAAAACAACTAAAACAAATTTGTAAATCTAGAGCTAGAGCGAAATGGCTCGTAGTCTTTCACCAAAGACAAGAGAGAAAGCTACAATTACTAAAGTCTGATGCTACTCCATTTTTGTTTGCATTTTGTGAAGAAAGAACTCGAGCTCATGTCTTCTTCTGAGGATTTTGTTGAGCACTGCACCAGTAGATCGTGGTGCATCGCTCCCAGAGGCGAGGGTGCTGCACTGCAATTAGTTTGGATTGTTTAACTCAGTGCAGTGTGAAAACAAACCACATCAGCTAAGAATATAGCAGATATTAGATATAGATGTGGCAATTTTGGTCCCCAGTCAGATTGGGGACCAAAATCTTTGAACTTTCTAAATTTTGTGAATTTAGAAAGTTCAAATTCACAGATACTTTTATTTGATTAATAAAATAAATAAGAAAATATTTCACTGATATTGATTATTCAATATCAATTAAATATTTTACTTTATTAATCAAATAAAAGTATCTGTGAATTTGAACTTTCTAAATTTGAAAATACCCTAAGACATTAAAATGAATGAAAAAACAAGGGTAATAAAATAAAATACTTTGCTAAAATATCCCATTTATAGGGACAGAAATCTGAAAATCTCCTCCTAATAAAATGATGCTAAATGTCCCTCTGCATCAGCTCCAGCTTCTGGGGGACCTGGTGGGGCCCCACCAGGCCTGACCCAAAGCCGATTCCATGCTCCAACAGAACACAGAAAGCTGATGAGACAACACATCACCATGGCAACATGACAACAACGCTCTTACTATGTTGGGATTTAGAGTGGGTCTTGTTTCAAATTCAAAAATACTTTATTTATCCCAAAAAAGAAAATTGAATTCTTTGTTGCTGGGCTCTTACCAAGTTGCAACTTTACTCTGCTGTTTGACTAAAAGTTGCTTGATTCTTCAACTTAAACTTTTATCAGCCTATATGATAAAATCCTATTTTTAGTAAGCACAACGTTGACTATTAAAATTCACACACAACACTGATTCTGATATTTTAGCAAAAATTAGAGAATGTTTTAAGGGTTTTCAAAAAGCGGTGCACTGATTGCATTTTTCTGGCCACACCGATCATTAAAAAGTGAAACTGTATGGTATTTGTTTACTTAACATGTATACTTATACAAACAAATTAATTTAAATTTAAAAATTCTAATCCAGTGCCAGTTTCTTCAGAAGTCATGAAATACACCAACAAAAAAAATTAATAGCAGCATATATTAAGTATGTTAGATATACCACACAACTCAATAACAGTACAATTATTTAACATGTTTGGCCACTGATTGACAATAAAATAATATTTAATAATTCTATTGATCAGGATTTCTATCTATTTTTTCACATCAAACAGCAGGAAATAAAGTATTTACCCATTTGGTCCAACTAAACCATATCTTCTTCCTGCCACAATCAGAAGGTCAGCATTGACAAAAAGCTCCTTGCCATGAGCAGATATGCTGAACTTCTCCAGCTGAAAGACACACAACAATCTTCAACAACTGCTTCTGCTGTACACACAAGCTCAGCATGTAAAAAAAGCAGGCAGGAATTTTAGAATAGACTATAATTACACTTCAGAAGTTTCTTTGGTCTTTGTTTTCTTGTGTACAAGAGAAAACTAAGTCAACAAGTTACTAAGGTGAACAAGTTACCTTAATATCTGAGGCATTCTCCAGCATCGCCTGCCTGGAGGACAGCTCAGCCTGAGATACGGAGAAATCTCCTTCCAACGCGTTTTGAGCTCGGACACTTGCCACCTGACGCTCATATTCCATCTGGACAAGCACATCAACACAAATATGGAAATTGCAGGTTTCTAATTGCAGCAGTGTTTCACTAGAGTAAAGAGATCGTAAAGCAATAGAAGCCTGATACAAAAATAAAACCACATGAAAATGCTCAATGTTGTCATTTTGAATGAAATTGTTGAAATTAGACAGTAAATAATGTAGAAATCTCTTTGGAGTTGTTTTGAAACAGTGATATGAAAAAGTACCCCATCCCACCTCCTCATTTGTTTTTTTTGCATGTTTGTCGCATTCTCGTGTTTCAGAACATCAAGCCAATTTAAATATTTGTCAAAGATAATAGAAGTAAAAACAAAATGCAGAAATATTCATATGCATTTAACTTGATTTAATGATGTTGGTGAAATTGAAAAAATTACATCAAACACACATCTGTTAGGGCTGCAAACAGTTTTGCTAACTGCAGCATTCAAATCATTTAGTTACTGCATTATAATCAGATGTGCTTTACATGTTCTTCATCACAACTAGCACACATTAATAAAAAAGGCTTACCTTTTTGTTAGGCAAATTTGTTTGTTAAAAAAACAAGTTAGACAGAAACAGTTACACTGACAAACAAAGAAACTGATCTTGGTTATATGCACTTCCTATGCCCTCTGCACAGACAGATGATGGGGGTTTTTGCGACCCTGCAAAAAGCACCTAGAACCGTTGGTTCTCCATTTTTGCAAACAGTCTTGGTCTCCTACAGGAAATGAACTAACAAACTTAATAATATAAATGCTGCAATGTGTATATTTCATTAACCGTTAATATGTTACATTATTATGAAATCATCATATGTTCTGGTTCATAAGGCCAAGGGGCAACAGATGGGGACATGATCATTATAACCAATAAATAATGGTAGTGAACAAACATTTTTTTCCAATACTTTCTTAAATCTTAACAGTTACATATAAATTATTCTGTCAAAAAAAAAAAATCCTTTCTGTAGTTACTGCACCTCCTTTTTTAATAAACATAATTCTTCTGAGGTGTATTGATGTGTAGATTGAGCATCAGCACCTTAAGTAACCTTTAGCTACAATAGATATATATTTGGAATAAAAGAAAGGTGATATATAATAATTACCTGTTTTTTTTTCTTCTTTTTCTCCTTTTTACTCAGGTTAGCAAACGGGTCATCTGCTGCCTCCTTGGCCTGTTGTGCAATGACATCCTCAGCGCTCTGCTGGTAAGAGAAGAGCAGACAGTCACACACAGAACAAGGCAGGTGGCAGAGGAGCTGTGGAGGAGCAGCATACCATCATACTGTCACTTCCTTCATCATCTTCCTCATCGTCATCCTTATTATCAGCTATGTTCCGTTGTTGCTCAGCTGCTTTTCCTTTTCCTTTCTGTAGAGTTCAATTGTAACAAAGATATGTGAAGAGAGGCTTTTTTTTTCTTTCTGTTTTCACTAGGCTCCGGTCTGCAGTCCAAGTTCTTCATGTGACACTGAAGAGGAATGTTAACCATGACAACCTCACAGCAACATGTCGCCTGCCCCTGGAAAGCCCTAACTCTCTAAGAGAACTTCAACACACACTTATGTTTCAGCTCTAGTAATGTACCTTCACTACAGGTTTATCATCATCTTCATCCAGATCTGGCTCATCATCACTCTGTCCTTGGCTGAGAGCAGCAAAGATGTTTCCAGTCTAGAAAACACCAGACAGACATATCAGGACCATGCCACACACTACAAAGGAAGCCACACACACACACACATGTTTGTGTGGCTATCTTTGTGGGGGCTTTCCATTGACTTCCATTCATTTCTACAGCGTAAACCTTACCCTTATAATATTCCTAATCGTTACATACCTAACCCTAACCCTTACCAAAATTCAATTCACACCTTAGTCTTAAATCTGACCCCTGACGCAAAAACAGTGTTTCCCCTTGTGGGGACCAGGCTTTGGTCCTCACAAGGAGCAGTGGGTCCCCACAATGTAGTGTCAGAAAAATGGTCACACACTGCAGAGGAAACCACACATATACACTCACTGCATAGGAAACCACACACACACACTCACTCCATAGGAAACAACACACACAGTTCCTAAGAGACAAACCGTTCTCTTGTTTCCTTTGCTGGGTGTGATGTCTGTGGAAACAAAGGCAAGTAAAGTAAATAACTGTTTAGTTGGGAGAACGTAGCTACCCTGATGGGAATCATCAGAGGAAAACATCATACCTGGTTCATCTTCCTCATCACTTCCTTGCACTGAGAGGTTTTTCAAGTTCGGCATGACATCCTCTTCATCTTTCTCACCGACATCCACACCTTTTCCTTTCTGTCGTTCTTTTTTTTTCTGGGGCTAAAAAGAGTAGTTCCAAAAATGATAGATTGTGAATATTCGAATATTCAGACAGTAAACACCAGGGGGTGCTGTTTGCCTAAGTAATGGTGACAGAGAAACCACTGTTCATCAGCACTGTTAGCTTAGCCAGCCTGGTTCTTTGGTAGCTGGTGATCAGACAGCATTGAGGTACGCTAACTATGACAGACGGGAGTGAGAATGGCTCATCTAGATTAAAAAAATAAAGCATTTTCTTCATCACAAAAAAAACACGTTTCCAGTTGTCATGGAAACCATACCCTCCTTCCTCCACACATAACATTGTTTTGTGTTCCAGTTAATTACCTGTTTTGTTTTATTGTCTTTCCCAGCAGCTTCATCGACCTTCTCAGGTTTGCTTTCAGTTGAGATCTCTTCAAAAAACTGGAAAACATTCACAACACAGTAAATGTGGTACAGCTCATTTTCAAAGCAGAAGATCTACTATGAGATTTTTGAGGAATAAAGATCTACTTACACTCTTTTTCCCCTTTTTGTCTTTCTTTCCTTTTTTAACTGTTTTTTCTGTGGGACGATTTGAGATAAAATTACACTCTTAAAAATTCAAGAGATCAGAGAATCCCCCTATAGTTGCCAAACTTTCACGGTGGCCATCAGTCTGCTCCATCAGGCTGACGAACGTAGTTGTGTTGTCTTTATTTTTAGTCCCACATACTAAAATGGGTGAAAGTCATCTTAAGTTACATAAAATTCAACATAATCAAGGGTTCAAGGAAAAATACTGTCATCAATTCCACTTGGCATCCTATTAAAAAAGCAGCAAACAGAAAGGAACTATGAACCTTTTTGACTTTTTAACATGTTTATAACTCGAATACACATGAACTGAAACTTTTTGAAATACTGGAACTGGAAGACATTTAAAATGCTCAAAATAAACCAACAAGCCTTCAGGCTGGGTATTCAAAGAAAGTTCTTTTTAGTCCCAGAAATAACAATAATAAATATACAAGTAGTAATAAATAAGCAATGATTTAGGTGAATAAAATAACCAGAGAAAAGGTTTTCAGAAGTATAAAAATATGATTTTTTTTTTTTTGGTGCGTGTTTGTATGTAGAGGTGTGTGTGTGTGTGTGTGTGTGTGTGTGGTGTTTTGGGGGAGGTATAAGCAAAGTACTGAAGATCTAACTATAAGATGCATGCATAGTGTAATGTAGTTGTAGCTAGTTAGTCACTTAAATTATATTCGTTTTGTAAGAATGTATCCTCCCCATTTAAATTAAATTCTACTCTATCTTCGTAATTTGCAAAAAGCATTGATCTCCAACTCTGACACAGGGCAACACGGAAGTACTCATGACAACCAACAACACACACATTGTGAGGGTAATTTAAAGTAACCTGACATTTCTGTTTGGGACTGCGGGAAGAAGCTGGAGTACCCACGGATACAAGGTCAGCATGGTCAGAATTTCAGTCTAATAGAAATTCAGTATTATGTATTATATTCCTAATACGTCTTTACCCTCACCACTACAGCTTTAGGCTTTCTTAAGACCGGTTGTAGAGCATATTATCTGAATCTGCTACATGATAAACTCATTAACAATAAAGCAAAACCAGTGTCATAATTGCAATGTAATTTATTTTTATTTTTTTTAAAGAAAAACGGATCCATTGGAATGAATGATAGTCGAGTGTATTATCGTAAGGTTTTGTCTATTGGAGAAAGAGTTATTATACAATATTTTTTATAGTAGTAGTAGAATTTTAAGACAGAATAAATTATCCGCATTGAAATCATCTTAACTGGACTTGGACCAAAAGTTACAAGAAAGCATATCCGGTATAGGAGTTAGAACGGTCGTCTTAAAACTGGTTGTCTGCTGACATGAATGACAGTCTGCTGCTACCAGTGACTACAATAAATCAACTGAGTTTTCTTTGACTCACATCTTGCTAGCTGGAATGCTATATGTCCTTTACCCAACTTTACACAGTCAGTTTTCTCACCTGCCCCAGGAGCGACATCAGTGTCCACCCATTCTGTTTCTTCTTTCGCTTTTTTAGGCATTTTATTAATTTAGCTGCGAATTTTCCTGAGTATGACGTTGCTTTAATTTCTATCAAGTAGGCTCAGCTACTCTCACATGTACTGTGGCCTGATAACCCAATGATGCAATATCAAGTCGCCAAACGCAGTCGGCGGAAACACGTGACCTTAGAATTTGCAGCGACGCGTCAACATGGGCGCCATGTTGGAAAAGGACGGAACCCAATGATCATAGCTTCTGTAATCTGATTAAAAGTAGTTAACACATCCAGTGGCGGATACTTCTGGACACTTTCTGTTGAGCCCTTCCCAGTCTCCTCCACCTGTACAATTCTCCATTTTTAAGTGCATTTACATTAAAAATGTGTCCGTGGGCAAGACACTTCCCCTTACCTTATTATGTTTTTGCCTGCTGGTGGGGGTCAGACGTCCCGGTTGCACTGAGTTATGGTAGCCTCAGTTCTGTGAAATTGTCCCAGGACAGCTGTGGCTACTATCTCGTAGCTTGCCACCATCAGCATGTGAATGTGTTTAATGGGCGAATGACTAAAAATGCAGTGTGAATCACTCTGGGGTCCTCTGGACTTGATAAAGTACACAAGTTCATGTCATTTACCATTTTACCATACATTTATTTTCTGCCTTATGAAGTCCAATGGGTATGATTGAATTTAGGTCATGTGCGTTTTAGAAAGAGTTTACAATTAAGTTTTCTGGGGGGTTTTATTTTGGGAAAAAAAATGTTAGGTTGGAAAGCTTAATTTCCAACTCAAAATGGTGCTAGGATGAAGTTACTTTCGCAAGCGATCCCACCAAACAGTCCCCTTTCTCTCTCCATCCATGTGGAATCGCCACCTGTCTTTTGGAAGCAATAGTTTTTGCCACTACTACATCCCTTATTGCTCAATTTCTGTCCCATTAGGTGTTGCTTTGGCAATAGTCAAGTCGTTTGGGTAGACTGTATCTCTGTATTCCTAGCAACAAAATGCTCCTTTCCTGTCCATCTGTTTGTTTTGTCATGTATAGAGGACAGATCCTTCCAGCTTTAAACAGATTGGTTACACAACATCACAAATCTGACTTTATAAATTAACAGCACATGTTCAGTATATCACTAAGCACACAATAAACAAATGTGACCTTACCTTGAATAACTGCTTCATGTTACTTTTACATCAGTGCCTTCCCCGGTGGAGAACTGTTTTCAGTTGAACCTGAACCTGCAGTAAACATACAATTCACAACTAGCAAAAGGTTTGTTCACCCAAACAAACAGACCCCTGAAGAGCCTGGGACAGTAGGCTAATAGTATCTCACATGACCGAAGGGCATTTAAATGAAAATTATACTTTTTATTTATAAGCACCTTTCAGCTTATAAAAACTGAAAGCTGAATAGCAAATAAATCATCATAAGCATCATATAAATATGGTGCTTATTTATAAGCACCTTTTTTTGTTGACAACATTAACAACACATTGTGAGAAAAAGATTAAAAACTGCTACAAAGAACAACATGAAATGTAAATGAGTGTTAGTGGTGTGACATGTGGGAAGGTAATATAGGGTTTGATAATCAGAGTGAGGTTTGAGGAGGAAATTGAAAGTGGGCAAAGATGATATTGTTCAGAGATTCAGTTTATTCCAGAGTTGGGGAGCAGAGTATAGCTGAAAGACCGGAGTTCTATGGTGGACAGATGGACAGATGGCTTAGAAAGAAGAGAGTCAATAGAGCAGCAAAGGGTGCAAGGTGAAAAAGATTAATAAGATAAGGAAGGGCTAGGTTATGAAGGACTTTGAATGTTAACAAGAGAATTTTTAACTCTGGTTCTGAACCAGTTAAAGTCTGTGAAGGAATTTGTGGTAAACCAAAGAGCAGCGCATTGCAAAAATCAAGTCTGGATATGATCAAGACCTGTGGCATAAATGGTGGTGGGGGTAAGTGAGGGCCAGAGACAGTTGATGTTATAGAGATGGAATTTTGAGACTTGAAACAATAAAACAGCTGATTTGATAATCAGGCCATACAGTAGAGCCAGCTGTTTGTACAGATAAATCATTAAATATGATCAGATTCTCAATAGTAGAAAAATGTCATGATCGGAAGGGGTGATGTGACAGAAAATAATTGAGAAACAGAGGAGTTTGATCAGATATGGAGGCTGCAAACTGCCTAAATGTGGTCAAAATCTGAACTTCAATGCAAGATGGCCAACTTCCTGTCTGGTGTAGACCAGTATTTCTCCAACTTTTTCAGGCTGACGACTTAACCCATTTAACAAACATGGACCACCTAACTTGAAATTGCCCCACAATAACACAAGATGTTAATGCTACCTGAAATGAAAATATTAGTCTCTTAATACACTTAAGAGACTAATATAATGGATGTGAGCTCATATCCATTATTTGTCTCTTAATACACTTATTGTTGGTTTCTTTGTTCATCTGTGGTAAATATTATTGTTGAGGGGCATAAGCAGGCCTCCTGACACACAGATTAAAGAAAAATTAAAAAATTGAAAAAAAAAAAAAAAAAAAAGAGCACTAGGGGCATCAAGGATAAAAGGGGTAGGGGCTCAAGTTCCTTCCGCCCCACATGCCAATGTGCATGTGCAACGAAAAGTAAGATCACTCATCTAGTAAAAAACAGCAAAGGAAGTTCTAGTGTTATCAGTGCTTTGAGGCTTTGATATTTGCAGTAAGTTCAGTCTCCTGTTGGTGGCAGCACCGAACGTCACTCCAAAGAGGTTAAAAAGAAAGAAGAAGCATTTGAGAATTTCCTACATCAGCGAAAGCGCCGTCGTTACGTTACGTAGTGCAAGGACATACTCAGGGGGAGTGACATTTGTTAAAGTTACCTGGATTACGTAGCCTCTTGCTGTCTCATCCGTCCTCCTGCTGCTGTAGTTCTGTGCTTAAGAACAAAACCGTTGAGAAGAACGTGAGCAGCTTTCCGTTCGTGGAAGGAACAGAGCAGGAGGTCAGTAAGCCGGACTTAGAGGAGACTCAGCTGCTTCCTTAGCTTAGCACGAAGCTAGCTGCCGCTGTTCGTCATTGACTGTCACTGTTGACTATTCTGTATAGCAGCATGGTTATTATGTTTTTGTTTCTCCAAATAATCAACCAGATATGCACAACTAAGGAAAATACAGTGGCTTCATATTTAACCTGAATCCACGTTGGATTTTTGTACACTAACAGCTGTCATGTGTAGGTGTGTTAAACACATCATATGTGACCAAGATGCTGTTTTCCTTTATTACATTGCATTTAGGACTTGGTAACAGATAATGTGCATTCATTAAGGTTCTAAATTTAAAAACAAAAGTTGTGAGGAGGAGGAGGGGGCGTTTGATCAGTTTTTAGAATTAGGACGCTGGAATATAGAAGGAATCAGTATTTAGCAATATACAGTTAAAGCCAAAAATATTAATAGTTTTGGCAGGACTAGGCTTAATCTTTTAATTTTGCCATTATGTTCTTCCTACTTTAGAATTGTGGCTCTGTTGCTGTAGTTCTGATTTGTTCATTGTGTAGATTTTAGTTTTTTTGCTCCTTGAACAATTCTATTTTGTTTTATAATTGTAAGAATTCTTGCTCTTTCTTTTTTTACTTTCAGATAGTTGCTATGATGTGTAGCCATGGCAACATTGTTTATTTTTTTATGACTTGTGATTTTATTTATATATACATATATATATATTTTAACATTATGACAGTTATGAAACTGTCATACAGCAAGAGTCTTCAGTTAGAGGCTTTTTCACATATCACCAGTCTGGCTTCCCTCCATTGCCTTCCGGTACCCTATCAGATTGATTTCAAAATTTTACTGCAGGTTTTTAAAATTTTAAATTGCTTAGCTCCTCTTTATTTACAAACTCTGACACCTACATACTCCCGATGAGATCTTTATGGTCAAGTAGTCAAAATTTCCTAGATGTCTCTTGGTCCAGACTCGGAGTAAAGGGGATCACATTTTTTCTATTATGGCTCCCGATCTATGGAATAATCTGCCTTCTTATATTGGGTATGCTCAAGGCTCAAATGGTTCAAGGTGCATCTTTACACAAATTTTTATTTAATGCCACTTGTGATTTATTTTACTTATTGTAAGTTATTTCATCATTTCTTTTATTAGAAATAATATATTTGTTGACTTCTGTACAGCACATTGGTGCAGCTTCAGCTATTTTCAAAGTGCTTTATAAATAAATTTGACATTGACCTACAGGTCGACTGAGATCTCAATCCTGACCTCAAGCTAAAGGAACTTTACATTAGAGGAACTGTTTGTCTTTTCACTGAACATGTTTTTCTGATCATAAGTAAGAAACTGAGGAAGACCTGATGAAGAGCAATTCCTTAACCTTTTTCTAATGTTAGGGTTTTTTAATGATCATCAGGAAAACATTGCCATCATATGGTTGTATACTCTTGCTGTGGTTTAGCAGTAGACCCAACCCTGAAAAGTGCAGACAGTGGTGTGGAAATCTGACTCTTCTCTGCCCTTAGATTCGAGCTTCAGGACAGCTGGCAGCTCTTTGGGCTCCCTGCTTTGCAGTGGTCTCTGGTGATGTTCAGCTGGTGACCCCTGACTGGATGGCTGTGAGCAGAGGAGGGGTGGCCCTCTGGATGGGTTGTGTCTGCAGCCAGAGCAGAAGGAGACCCGTCCAAAGATGGAGCCGAAATCTCAGCCAGGTAATCTGTTGGATTCTAAGATCTCTATACATGTGGCATCTACAGTCCTGCTCACCATCACTGGCAGCCCTTCATGTTTTGAGTAACATTCAGAAATAAATGGAAATGTTCAAAATGTATATCAGCACTAGGCTGAGGCAGCAGAGTAGTGGAAGAAATACTACCACCTCCAGGTGTTGGGTATCAGTCACTTAAACTCAATGTTTTTAGCAACAAACACAATTTTGCATTATCTCAAAAAGAAAAAAAATGAGGTGAACTGTTGATTATGATTTTCTGGGATAAACTGGAGGGACAGATTTTTTATTGTCTCTCTTTTGTTTGGCAAGTCTCCTTCAGCAGGTTTGTTGCTGTTTTTTGTCTGAATTGCCACTGGAAATGTTCTGGAATTTCAAAGAATAGGAGAGTGTGGCAAAGCAGCCTTGGACTGTAGTATGTAGAATGAAGGTGGAGACATAGAGGAGGTAGAGGAGAGTGCTTTGTGCGTTTTTAATTTTTTATGTGCTCATGTATAAATGCGTTGCTACTTGGACACCTTAATTTCTCCTGTGTGGGATTAATAAAGTATTTGTTGACTGATTTGACAGGCAGAGCCAATAACTAAATGGTGCAAACTGAAAGATGTTGCAGAAAAAAAAAAGGGTTAGAGGGATTTTTTTGGAGTTTTTTCTTTTTTAGCTTTACATCATGTTATTCCCTCTTTAAAAGCATACCTGTAGTATTGCTTTGATTCTTTCATGCATATTTGAGAAATCCTTGAATATCCCATGGCAACCATTCAACGCTTGCTCTCACAAGGCGATGCCTTTTCCACCCAGCTCCTCCTGAGACCTGCAGTCTCCAGCTGAGCTTCAGCCTGACAGAATCCCCCAAACCCTCTCTATGCTCCCCTAGACTAGTGGCAGCAGCAATTGGCAAACCCTTGGTGTAACTCATTGTATGAATTACTTGTCAGTCCAACGCTCCGTAGAACTGCTGTAAACAACTTAATGGAGAAAGGCTGCTGTGATGACCGCCTGAAGGCAGTGTGTCAGAAAGAGCAGGAGCTTCTTAAAGACAGAGATACAATTTCAAGGCATCAAAGTTCTAATAAGTCATATGAGATATAAACAGCATTTTTATAACAACTGAAGTTGTTAGCTTGTGCTATAAAATATGTAATACTGTCCCTTTAAAACTGCAATGGACGGACGACTTGTCCAGGATGAACCCTCCTCTCGCCCATTGACTGCTGAAGATGGGCACCAGCACCTCTCATAACCTCACTAGGGATAAGCGTGTTGGATGGACGGAGGGACCATCTGTCCGTCTGTCCCTTAAAGGGAAGTTCTTTGGGCTGGTGAAACCTAGATGAGTGGGAAATGACACCGAGGGTTGTAAAATAAACCACTAGTGATGTGTGAGCTGTAACTTCAGGTAAGAAGAGAGAAGACAAGGACAGTTGGTGGTGGAATGAGGAAGAGCAGGAAAGCATAAGCCCACAGAGTGTGTGTGTGTGTGTGTGTAGAATATATTTGTTATTTTTAGTTAGCCCATCAAAATGTCATGTGTTTATGTCAGCACATGAAAGTTTGTGTAAAGGAAACCTTGTGTTAAGTGTTCAGTGCTCCATCATAGGTCTTCCACTGGCAGTGGATGTGTCAGGCGTGTCCACTAAGCAGTGCAGCTTGGGCTCTGCCCCCCCCCAACAGCCTGAGGTATCAGAAGCCAAGGCAGCCACTGCTGCACCACCCGCTTCACCACCCGCTGCACCATGCCAGCCAGCAGAGAGAGAGCTGCTACGAGGAGGACTGGGAGGAGTCTCACAGCGTGTGTGTGCTCGTGCCACAGGAGAGACTGAACAGTCTGCACACACTGCTGAAACTTCCTGCCTTCAGTCACATTCAGCCTGAAGATGTGATTACTTTGGAGAGTCCCGGCAGAGATGCAGCGTTTTCCTTTCAACTGACCACTGTGGACGGCAGCAGGGAGGACGACATCAGCATTGACAATGTCCAGATGGCAGGAACAGACGTTATTCAGAGAGACTTGAGCTGCCTCACAAACCTGCTGGAAAGAGAGGATTGTCTGGTGCCATTTATGTATGGCTCCCAGTTTTATTGTTTTCGTTGTCCAAGCACACACCTGGGTGTTGGTGGATTGATGAAATCCTGCCAGAACCATGGACTGAACAGGACAGAGATGCTCCTGCTGCCACCGTCTTCTGTGTGTCTGTGCAGCCCGCCGGGCCCTGGAGGGGTCCTGGGGGATGGAGACAGTGAGGAAGAGGAGAAACTGGGCCTGATGTATGAAAGGCTCAGGCTAGAGGTGAGTTATTATACATCTGTCCCAACCTTTCATCTTTCACATCTTATGAACACACAACTACACACACAACCATATGCGCCGATTCTGTTTACTTCGGAACACAAAGCACACGTGTGCCAGGCAACCTACACTTTTCATTGACTGGTTAATAACCACAACAACAAGTAATGCACCACCAGCGTGCTCCATATTACTGGACAGCGCCTAAAGGCTAGTGACTTTCAGTCCATTACTATGCATTCATTTATTTCCACAAACCATACAGAATAAGCATGAATCTATCACAAAAGTGGTTGTAACTTCCTTATTTATTATCCAATTTCTATCAGTTATGGCTTAATAAACTAAAGCTGCAAAAATTCCAGATTGAAATGTAAAATGTGTATACTCCCTTGATACAAGTTTGGTTTCCTGATGCAAGTGAAAGCTAAGCAAACTTCTTTTTATATTGGGCAGTTAATTTAATTTTACATACCAGTAATTGCTGCTGTAAGCTACATAGTTTGCTAAATACTTTGACATACTTTATCACATTCTGACATTCTACAAAGTGAACTAGGTAGTTAGTCCAGTTTTTGTTTGTTGAAGTTTCCTAAATTGCAGCGGCTGCAATGCGCCACAAAAATGCAAAAACAGATGAAGAATAACTCAGAACTACTCAAATTCTTTACCCCTCACAAACCCGTCGCCATGGCAACTGAGGGTCTTTTATTTACATTAAGACTTTACTAAACTGTGAAATGAGATCTTCTTGGACCTTGTGATCTAGTTGTCATAATGTTTACAATTAATAGTAAAACATGGCATCCCTTTTACTGATTCTTTGCTTGATTCTGTTATTTTCTGACTCAATGCAAACAATGCTGCATATGTGACACATGACAGTCATGTGATATCCAATCCAGTAATTCGCCCATCAACAGTAAGCACCCACCAGTAGAAACATGCTCCTGCACACATCTACACACCCACATGGTCCTCAGCAGTGAGTCTGGGGTTGAGTGCCTTGCCCAGCGGAACATCAGCATGTGACTGGGGAAACTGGAGTCAGTCCCGTAACTTTCAGGTTTCAAACAGCTATTGTACTCTATTAACTTTAGATTTTTCATTTAAAGTTGAAAAGATTTCTGGAAGGTTGAGCTGTTATGTTTTGTAAAACTATATTTTAGGGATGCAATCGATGCATAATCTGTGTGATTTGATACATCAATGGGGATAATCTTTCAACTGAATTCCAAACTACTACACCATCGTTCTGGGAGCCACATCTGTTTGGACCTTCCTCAATAACTTTCAATAACTTGGCTTAAAATGAAAAAGAACCAGCTAATTAAAAAAAAATTACATACAATTACAAATTCATGTTTTGATAGTTTTTAAGTTTATTTCTGTAATATTTATCTTGAATTTCCACAAAGAATGACATTAAAAGTACTGGGGATATTATATTATGTTTTTAGATCCGATTTTCTTGTCACTAGGTTGGAATTTGTGCTTTTTTGCATTTTTACATCACTTTCCGTCCCACAGAATCCATCCTCTTTTTGCTAAATTTTATCTATATTTTTTTAATCCTAAATATATGAAAAAAGTCAACAAATAATGACAAATTTTCTATAGTAGATATTTTTTATCTAAAATTACAAGTTGGTTTTGTTTTTGTTGTATTTTTAAAAGTCATGTGAAATTTGTGCCTCTAGATGAGTTTTAATTGACCGTCATGAGGGTAAAAAAGGCCCTTTAGACTGTAAAGTTGCAGAGCGCTGCACCACACAGAACATCGGCTCCCCCCTTTCAGTGTTGTTGACATTGACTTGATGAATAAAGTCAAATGTCAAGAATCTTTCTTTCTCTCTTTACTTTCTTTCTTTCTGTTTCTTTCTTTCTTCCTGTTTCTCTTTCTTTCTTTGTTTCCTTCTTTCTTCCGTTCTTTTTCTTCCATTCTTTCTTTCTTTCTCTGACAAGGTAGTAGGTGATGGTTCTGAAGTTTTGTGAATCACAGGTCATCTTGAACTTTATACTCGTATGTATCACTTTCAGAATTGCCATTTTAACCTGCTGCAATGTAATGAAGATGGTCTACCAGAGTGAAGATTTGGTATCTCCTGGGTTAAAGCTTATAGGACATCTTAATTGTCCTATAGTTTCAGTCCCATTTGAAAAGCTGGTGGGAAAGCTGCAGGTACGCTGTGTCAGATCGCTATGAATTGTGTTCTAATTATGTTCTTTTTTTGTTTTGTTTTGCAGCTTCCAAATTTCTTTATGACAAACCACGACTACACCATGTACTCCAATGATGTGGAATTTATCAATGGCTTGCTAAACATGAAGACCAGGTGACTGCATGTTCAGGCAGGATACTCTCAATGAAAAATGCTCCCAACAGCAGCAGTAGATTTTTGCTCATTCTGTGATTGTAGAGGTCTTATGGGGTACCGACTCACACTGTCCCTGTGGCGCTTCCTGTCCCTGTGCTACTATGATGAGGCTCGGCTGGATGTGCTGAAGCTCACCAAGCACTTGGAGGACGGGACCATCAAGGCTCGCTGGAGGATCAAGGGGCTTCCCTTTCATTCTGTTCTGCTGCACTTCTACCAGAAAGACAAATCCCACCTTTACAGGTGACAGTTCATTCAGACTAGATACTAGTTCGCTACTTTTACTTCGCAAAGCCTTCATATGTTTTGTATTGTTGTTGTCATGAGAGCGCACACTAGGTGACTCATGGTTATTACTGCAGTATCAGCCAGTACAATTTCATAAAACTGGTTTTTAAATGTTTCACATCAAGATACAAGTTTGTAGGCAACTATCATTTGCAATGATAAACTGCCTACAGAATCAATTTCCTGTGGAAAATTCCTAATGCCTTGACGGCAGATTCAGTAATGTAACCCGAACAAGCATTTGTAAAACCCTAACCTGGTGTTACAGGGTTTCCCCAGAAAACTTGCAAAGCCTGGAGGTCCACTTTGTTTTTGTATTAAAAGATGTTAAGATGACAGGAAATGTAATTATGTTATTTGAAGACATTGCTGACAATACTAAAACTCACAGCTATAGAGTCTTAAAAACAACACATAAAATGATACAATTAAAATAAATATCAATTATTGGACTTTTGTTAAATCCAAATTGAGTCAGCAGCTGCTTAAAGCCCCCCAGGCCTTCAGGGGCCCCATAAATGCTAACGTTTTAACACATACCACATATGTTGAATTTTTAACATTTGTTTATTCAGAATGACAATGCTGTTAAATTTGAGTGAATGGGATAAATTAAAAGATTTTAATTTGTTTAAGATTTAAATTTAAGATTTTAAAGAGTTGACAAATTTGCTTTGTAAAAGTTCAAAGAACAATCTTTATTGTTTATGTTACCATAGCTACAATCTGATGCTGTGAGTTTAATCTGTGAGTTTGAGCTCTGTTTGTTCACAAATACAGCTTAGTACATTTATAACAGATTGTTTTAAGGTAGGCCAATTAAGCTTCCTCCTTCTCCCAGAATTTAATAAATCTGTTGAAATGCTGTTAGTGGTGCTGATGTTGTTAGCAGGAAGAGGGGTCCTTAAGTCAAATTCTGCTTAAGGCCACATACAACCTTAGACCGGCCCTGCAGGATGAGCTAAATCCACTGAACTGGATACAGAGAAACTAACGGGGAGATTTAATTTAGTTTTCTGATCTCCCGCTCTGCCTGACTGTAAGTAGACAAAGCATTTGGTATGGCGCAGTTTGAAGCATTGTGTCACCGTAATAATAATAATAATAATAAAAATAATACTGATTAAAAAAATAAGCTCCTCCACAACCTCAACCACCAGTCCACTAACTCACCATCTAAAAACACATCCATAACGTGTATCAGTGCAGACGGCCCACCAGGCTTGTATTACACTGGGGGAAACCCTGTGTTATGCCTGAGAAACCAAACTACTTCCTCTAGCCACGGAAGTCTTTTACTCTGAAGGGGCATCAAACTTATCTCTTCACATAGCAGTTCTTCTCAGAACATACCATACTTAGTAGCGTTCTGATGTCAAACTGAATTCAATACCTCATCTGGTCAGATTTAATGTTTGATGAATTTTTGGCTTTCTAATTCCACTCATTCTTAATATTATCTCTTCTAGGTCATATGATGCATTTTCAACTTTTTACGTTGGACGCGATGGACTCATTCATTGTCACAAAGTTGAAAAGGTGAGTTAGTGGTTTCTATTAACCCCTTAACTGGCGGTACCAAAAACGGCTGAAAAGGTTACCCAAGTTAAATCAGCTGCTGTTCTTGAACAATTTGGAGTACATGCAAAAGCTTGGTCTCTTTATGAAGAAGACAAGCTAAATTTTCCATTTTTGCAGTCAAAAATACTCTAACTGTAAGTAGTTTGTAGCTATCGCGTTTGTAACGGAAAATAAATTGAAAAATTTTGCTGCACCCAGATTTTTCATTTCTATTTCTTGTAAATACACATTGAGTGTTGAATGTATGGACTGGAAAATACAATAAATCTGTAGAATAAATTATTCTGCTCATGGATTTCAAGATTAATCAAAATAGCACAAAAAGAAATGTCATTTTGTACATGTTAATTCATGAGGATGTACAGGTGTTGTCCAGGTGTGCCATTCGGACTTGGACAACACCTGATATACAAACTTCAAATGACTGTAACGCCTCAGTGCTTCAACATACAGTCATCAATGAGGCTGTAATGAAAGATAATGACCAGAGGAATCCTCTGGTAGACGCAACATTACTGATAGTGGCAGTATGCTATTCTATTATATAAATAGAATAGCATATCCCGCCCTCCCACCATCTCTCATTCGAACCTCTCCCCCCGGACCCCGTCCATCTTCGCAGCCTGCCCTACCCCCCCACCTTCCCTCCTTCTCCTTCAAAACCGTCCCGGTCCTCCCGCGCCACCGAGGGAATGGTGACGCGGGAGGGGGTAGAGCGCTCTTCGGTACGCTCCACCCACCTCACTCTGACTGTAGCAGTGGATGACTAAAGGTTTCCGGTATTCTCAAATCCAAAACTTGTCAGTACTCTTACATAATCATCCACTCCCGTGAGTTGTGAAGTTCTGCTGAAGAAATGCATCCAGTTTTGATACGTTGTGAAGTGATCTTTTGGTCAGATCTACCCAGAGCCCAACCAGAGTCCTTCTGCATAACATCTCTGAATTCCACCAATATGCTCTGCTGGGTGTTATATTACCAACAAATCTTTTAACCTAGATTTTTTTTTTCTTTTTACTGTAAGATGTAGATTTGATATCTTCACATAAAACATACTTAAATAAAGCCAAATTATATGGGCAATTATTCTTGTCATTTTACTTTCCTTACTTTATTTAACAAAAAAAGAAAAAATAGGTCAAGATTAAATATTGGTTCCCCATGTTTAATAAGAATAAGTAGTCCATAATTTATAAACTCAGGGATTTCTCTGGACCTTCATTTTGTTGGATTAGAGAGGTATACATAGGCCTGTCACGAGAACAAGTTTTGCTGAGTGATTAATTGTCTCATAAATTATTGCGACAAAACGATAATATTGTTTGAAGACCATTTTAAACTGGTGTAATGATAATGACATAATGATACAAGCGATATCCTGTCAAAAATACACTGCCTGGCCAAAAAAAACGTCGCCACCAAAAAATGGTCACACACTCTAATATTTTGTTGGGCCGCCTTTAGCTTTGATTACAGCCCGCATTCGCTGTGGCATTGTTTCAATAAGCTTCTG
>CAEGAE010091003.1:0-24628 GCA_903067095.1 Girardinus metallicus | reverse complement strand
CATATATATATATATACATATATATACATATATATAAGTATATATATACTGTGTATGACAAAATCTGCATTCATCTAGGTGTAATAATAGATACTTCAACATATGAATGGTAAGAAGTAATTCACCTGTGGCTGTTATTTATATGGCCTTTTTTGATTCTCCACCTGAAAGATCCTGCCGTGTTAAATGTTATACGTCCGTATGATGTGTGTGGATTTAGTCAGTGCATGTTCAGCAGAAAGTAGCTCTCCTGCATATGTTAAAACAAAGATTAGGCATCATGACAGCATTTTGTTGATTTTTGATTTAAAAATACAGAATATCTTTCCCTCTGTTTTGTGTTATCTTATAGATTTTTTTCCATAACTTTATATGACAATTAAATCTTTTTTCTCTGCCTAGCTGGAATCACCTCCAAAGTTTTCCTGCTTTTTAAAACTCCATTTAAAGCAGTGCTGCCAGATACTAAGCATCTATCAGACAGCAGGCTCAGAACTCTGGATTCAAATAATCTCCTGAGTGACATTTTAAGAAGGCTTTGCTTTCAGCTGCTCTCCTCTCCTTTTTCACTTCTTCTTTTCATCTAGGTGTTTTTTTTTCTGTTTTCATTTTTATTTTTGGTTAACTCTTGTGTTGTCTCTGGAGGCCTGCCATCGAGAGTTCATCAGCAGTGGGGTTCATGGTGTCATTGTTGTGTGAAGTGATGAGAGGTTATCTTCTGTGTTTGAAGGCGGGAACTTGATGAAAAAAGGGTCTGCAGGATTTCATCAGCATGGATTTTGAGGAAATCCATTCCAATTAACTCTATTCTTTTTGCTTTTATCTTCCCCAGCTTAATTTAGTCAAATGATGATAGTACTTTAAACAGTTTTGGAGACAAACACTGAAAGCGACCCAAGATTTCTTTTCATATCATGCTTCCTATTCATATATTTTTTTCGTTTTCTCTGCTCTTTGCTGCCCATCGTCAAAGGAGCAAGGCTTTTAAATCCTTCCACCAGCGTAGTTTTTTTTTTTTTATTGCCCCAGAAATAATAGGGACACCAATGCTTTACACAGTAAAAATGTACTTACAATATTTTTACAACATTTGTATAGAAACCTCTAAAAATATTTGTGCATGTGCAGAAACAAGAAACTGAATAGAAATAGAGTAAAATTGAAGTGACAACGTTCCTCCAGTCACTCAAAGCAACCAATTACCATAACCATTATCAATGCAGATGTGTAAAAACAAACCTGCCAGATGATTTCTTAAAAGGAAGTGACAGGAACACTTGTTTACTTATTCCACAACTTCATAGACACAAAATAGAAATAAATCTGGCCTATGCATTATTTTGGCCTCAGGAGGATAAATTAGAGGACATCAAGGCTTTAAATAGATGCTAAAACTAAATAGATACCTTCAATGATGATGAGTCACCGTTTGTACATTGAATATCACTTAGAGAAAATCACAGCAGAGTTCAAATTTCAGTGTGACTTTGCTAACTTTGTGATGTGAACTAGTAAAAACTCACCTATTGATCATTATTTGACTCAAATGTTGAGCCAGAGACGCATCTGAAACCTGCAGGACACCGGCCCTCGAGGCCCGGTTTTGAGGATCCCTGGTTTAGAGTCACGTTCCACAGAAAAGTCAGCAAACAGGTGAATCAGCAAATATCATACAGCACATAGGTAGGTACACAGTGCAATGTGAAACAAATAGCTGAACCTAGCATTAAATCCACAATCACTGACATTAGTCCCTTGCATGGCACAAAAAATGAACTGGAAAAGAATTTATGTTATATTGTTTGTGTTTTACACAACCAATATATAGGTTATATATTCTGTTATACTAATATATATGTTTATTGATGTCATCATTAAATTACTTGTTTGCATCTGACTTGGTCAAATACCCTTAATGACCAGTGACATTGTGATATTAATGCAGATATATAGAAAGATATTGACAAGCTATCGTGTTTAAAAAGTGCCGGAGTGATCCCTAAAGTAATTCAGCTGGATTCAGTTTTGTTGCAGTCAATTGTAACACTCACATCTTTCTCAGCATTTTATATTTCTATTACTAAGCTTTTCTTTGAGCATTCGTTTAAATTTTACACACACAAAAGTTTTAAGCTTTGCTCAAAGAAAAGCTAGTAACAGAAATCTAAAACACTGCGGAAAAACCTGAGAAAGTAATTGGCCCTCCCACCTTCTATGCCTGCGCCAAAATAAAAAATCTTTCATATCTTATCCACAGGCTATAGTCAACTTTTCTTCACTGGGCCAAAATAGCTTCTTCCCCTTGGTCGACATCCTCACATTGTCCCTCAGGCAACCTATGTCAGAACAATTTGTAAATACATCTGCAAATATTTTTTGCTATACGTAGTCATGAAATGAGCCATCCAGACAGATACACACCTATATTAGGTTAATTGTGAAATATTGCGGCTAAACTCACTGTACGGGATTAATCAGGAGAAGAGAACGGATATGCTTGTCAGAGCTTATTTCGCTGTTATTTACTTCTTTTGTAAATACTAATCCCAGACATACTGGGTATTTTAATACCTGCTCAAATAAATATATCCAAGAGTTGATGTGTGCCTACGCAAGACAGAGTCTCCTGGTTTGACAGGGTTTGTTTTGTAGCTGTTATCAAGCTAGAAATGGAAGGAGTGAAGAAAGTAAATGTTGAAATTAAGAGGAAAAACTAAACAAATAAAGGTACTCCATTAAATCTATGCTGGTATTTATAGGCCGTGTGAAAAATATTAACAAAATGTACATAAAATGCATTGAGGCACCAATAGAAAATTATAACTTTAAGATGTTCGGGCCATAATTTCCCTAAGCATGTTCAACAAAATTAAAACAAAGAAAGAAAATATATTTTTATTCCGTTGGCCCTTCAACACTGAAAGTCATCCCTCATCTCAGACTTGCTCAAAGAAAACTTTTTACTCTGATCTCAGCTGTGAAGAGAAACTCTAAAGAGAAAATTTTGCAGACGGTTCATCAAATATCATAAAACATTAACGGCACAAATTCAAAAAGCTCATTAATGAGAAGCTGCATCAAAATTAGAAGAAGACGAAGCCTGGCTTCAATCAAAGTCATCCCCATCGTGACTGAATCTGATTAGACAGGCTATGGAGGCTGAGGAGGACAGCTGCAACTGATCAGGTTTTCATTGAGCTCTTTCTTTACTTTTCTTTATTTTTTATACTTTTGGTCACAGTTTTCTCTTTCTACTCTTTCTTTCTTTAACTTCAGACTGTGTCGCATCCAAGGCGGAGGACCGGCTCTTCAGGAAGCTTTTTAGACGGTACAACCAGTTCATCAGACCAGTGGAGAATGTTTCTGATCCTGTTACCGTGGAGTTTGAGGTCTCCATCTCGCAGCTTGTTAAAGTCGTAAGTTTTTCTCTTCAGGAGACACACATATCAGAGAATTCAGTACCTCCGTGTGTCATGTTTTAACTTATTTTTTTGTGTCATGATCAGACTTTGTGAAAACGAATGTGTTTTCTGTGATCATTACATTGCCGAGCTTTTGATAAAAAAAAAATGTAAAAATAAAAGTATTCCAAGAAAAGTTTAATGTTATTTTAGTCTTTCTAAAGTTTGTCCAATTTCAGAGACTTATGCGGATCTGGAGTTTGCTATGGCGATTTTGTCTTGGTGGCTGTAAGTTTGTATCTGAAAGCACTTTTTTGTTCAAATCACTCAAAAGATAATCTTCAGAATAGGAGAAAAAAATAGCTGGAAGAAATTTTTCAGATTGGACTCAAATGTAGTTATAACTGCATGCTCAGCAAGGTGAGATTAAGCTGAAGGCGAGTGTATTGACCCATGTGTGCGCTCTGATGAATGTGTCACACATGTGGGTCTGTTCAGAGTCTGGCTGATGGACTTTTTTGGGTGGCTTGTGTACTGTTGTGAGAATCACTGGACTGTAAATCAAACCTGAATGGTCAATATAGAGAATGGCAGCGGGGCGGTGACACCTGCACCTCTATGCATTATTAAGTTGATCTTTTCAGCTGAACAACGTCTGACCAGAAAACACAAATTGAAAGAAAGGATTGTCTTATTTATTTATTTATTTTTCATTTTTGTTCACTGTAAATTCCTAATAATTCCCAATGTTGTTGTTGGATTTTCATAACAACAACATCTAACTTTCTTATTTTTCTGCGTTGTTTCTGTGCAGGATGAGGTGAATCAGATCATGGAAACAAATTTATGGCTCCGACATGTGAGTTCACAATACACAAGGATTATGAAAACTTTTGCCACGCACTGTAAGTCAGATGCTTATATCGTATTACAAAAAAAGAAATAAATAATAATTTATCTATTTAAATATGCATACCCTTTGAAAAAGTACCGCAGCTCACCATTAAATAAGGAAAAACCAACTTTACGATGAATTGAAATTTGCATCTCTAATTACATTTTTTTATTTCTTTTATTTAGATCTTTCAGATCTATTCAATAAACTTTGTTGATACTTTTGAAACCAGTTTCTTCAACTTGTTCCAAATAACAATTTAGCTAATCAAGCTCAGCATTTTGTTTTAATCTCAAGTAAAACACCAGCTGGTTTCTGTGACACTAAATTTGCCTTCTGATTGAATCTCAAGGCCACAGTAATCTACAATACCGGAGCCCATCGAGAATTATCCTGGCAATCATAATGCAAACTCGGTGGATGGATAAATGGAAAAACCAGTGTAGCATGAACTGGTTAATTAAAAATCTTCCAGGTCATGACTGAGCATTAATCCGTCTCGCTAATGAAAAAAAAAAAAAAAAAATCATCTAGAGCGACATCCAAATAGCCAAGACTAATGGATCCACAGCTCATAAAACGTTACCTGCAGGTATTTTGGCAGAATAAGTGAACGTACTGATCTGTTGTTTGCCAGTGAAGAATTTATTCATACTGTCTGAGCTACTCGCTGTACAGGCATGTCTACTGTCGGTAGCTTCATTCTTTTAAAAATATTGGAACCAAGAAAATCATTTTTCACAAGTATTGCAGGGGCAAAAGAAAGACTGATGATCAGTGAAATTTTACTGCGTTGTATTTACATGGCTTTCCACACCAGAGAAAAAGTTCTGATTGCAAGTAGTTTTTTTTCTCATTTACAAAGAGATGCAACGTCTTGAAAAAACAATTAAAAAAAATTATAATGTTTATGGTATCAATATTATCATTTGGTTTTGTGAGAATGAGGTTTGGGACTTCCTGAATATGTTTCTTTTGTGTAAACAAAAAGTCTCTCACACAGATTAAAACCTTGTTGGAATGTCAACTTTTAGGCTTTACAGTGGTTATATAATCATCATTGGATCTTCATCTTTCAGACATTAACTATCTTTCATATCCTAGCATGTTTAGCTGCTTTGTCAACTACCTTGCTTCATATGAAGACCAGCGGTGAAAATATAATTCACAAATTCTCAAAGAATCCTAACACTTAAAGCAGATCCTTGTAACATTATTTTAGGAAAATTCTTAGAATTTCTGGAATTATACTGCATGATAAATTCCCAAAGCAAACTGTTATACTACAGGTGTCAATCCAGATGTTGCTAATACAATTTTGCAGCCAAGAGAAAAGTACATAAAAAAAAACAAGAAACAGCAATGTTTGATTTTTCTCTTCCAGATTTGGAACGACTACAAATTAAGATGGATGCCAGCAGAGTTTGATGGGATTGAATTCATCCGAGTTCCCTCAAACAAGATTTGGAGACCTGATATTGTTCTCTACAACAAGTGAGGCTTTCATCATCATCAGAGTCAGAATTCATCTGTCTGTACTGACATCATGTTGAGGTGACAAAGAGCTATGTGTGCATAATAATTTATTGATTACTGTTAGGAGCAAAAGCTAAGGCAGTTGTTCAATGTTTTGAATAACTTCAAAGCAACTTGATTCTAATTCATAAAGTTAAAAAAGTAAGTACAAGTACTCTGATTCCAATAAATGAGACCTGAAGTACTTCAAAAGTTGGTCACAGCTTAAAATTTGTTTTATGTCTAAAATATTTTATATCAAGTATAAACAGAGCAGAACACACTCAAAAGAAACTCAAATTAAAACATAAAAATAAGACAGATAAAAAGACAAATTCACTGGAGTATGTTGATGTCAGTTTAATAGTTTAAATTAGTGAGGATAATATTATGGTCAGTAGTTCAGTTACTTTGTACTTTGCGTCCTGCAGCCTCAATTGGTCTTTATTGCTGCTTACAATAAAGCAGTTCATTCCATACATAAACTTTTTCTAGCCTAACATTTCTTCTCCTGTGCCTCCATTTCCTATTTTTCCTCTTATTGTTTGAAACAATTCCCTTCCTCCCATCTTTGTGTCCTATTTTAAACACACTTGTATTGTGTCATTTGATGCCCTGGCTGTCTTGGAAACGTGTTGATACTGCTACCTTGCAGTGCTGTGGGTGACTTCCTCGTAGAGGATAAGACCAAAGCCTTGCTGAAGTATGACGGTACGATCACCTGGGTTCCTCCTGCCATTTTCAAATCCTCATGCCCGATGGATATCACCTACTTCCCTTTTGACTATCAAAACTGCTCCATGAAGTTTGGCTCCTGGACTTATGACAAAGCCAAGATTGACCTTGTGCTCATTGGATCCAAGGTCAGTACGTGTGTCAATTTCCAACGTTATGTCATAAAAATCTTTAATGATTCACTATTTTCTTCTTTTTTAAAGGGACTCTTAAGACACATGTTTGCTCCAACCATAAAATCCATCAGTTTTCTTTTCTAAATGCTGCCAGGACTCTGCTGCTTTATTTCCATTTAGTTTTTCATTAGTCTTCAATCAGCTGTTGACAAAACCTCCTTGTTAAAGGTTCATAAAATATAAAAACTAATTTCTGCAGTTTTAATCTGAGTCCAGCTTCAGTGTTGTTAGTGAATTAGAAAAATAAGTTGATCTGTTTATTTTAAATGCCAATGATTGACCCCAGGCCAATCACTTACACACTCAAAAGACCATTTATTTTGCAACTCTTTACATGACTGCATGCATACCTTACACAGCAGAAGACCAAGGAAGCCTATCAGAATCATTAGTCAGTCGACTCACACTCGACTGTATCGCTTTCATACTTTTCACGAGACATATGGGTTATTCAGTGGCTACACTTTGATCTTACTTTCTTTTTAACATCCAACAATGTCAAATCTTTCTACGATTTGCACCATTTTAAAAATGAATATTTGTTGTTCTCGTAGTAGATAATTCAGCTTGGAAATCCTGCTCATTTCCTAGGTAAATCTCAAAGACTTTTGGGAAAGCGGGGAATGGGAAATCATTGACGCTCCGGGCTACAAACATGACATCAAGTACAACTGCTGTGAGGAGATCTACCCGGACATCACGTACTCCTTCTACATCCGTCGCCTGCCGCTGTTCTACACCATCAACCTCATCATCCCCTGCCTCCTCATCTCTTTCCTCACAGTGCTGGTTTTCTACCTCCCATCTGACTGTGGAGAGAAGGTCACGCTCTGTATCTCCGTCCTGCTCTCCCTCACTGTGTTCCTGCTCGTGATCACAGAGACCATCCCCTCAACATCACTGGTCATCCCACTCATCGGAGAGTACCTGCTCTTCACGATGATCTTCGTCACACTCAGCATCGTCATAACCGTGTTCGTGCTGAACGTGCACTACCGCACGCCCATGACGCACACCATGCCATGCTGGGTGCGGTCCGTGTTCCTCAAAGTGCTGCCCAGGATTATGCTGATGCGTAGGCCGATAGATGAGGAGGGTAAGGCCGGGTGGTTGGACGGCAGTGGGGAAGCAGGAGGAGCTGGAGGGGGAGGAGGAGGCGGAGGAGGGAAAGGACGGAGGAAGAGGAAGAACAGCTTGATTCAGGTACGGAAATCTTACCCCACTGCATAGAAATTTGTTTTCTTAAAGTTTCTCATGCATCATTTTGGGACACGTCAGATTTCGGCACCACATTACAACCGTCTGTTAAAAATAATAACAATATTCCCCTAAGCTAATTTTTTGTTGACTCTAAGGTCATGTCAGATAAAAAAACAACAAAAAAAGAAAAAGATTTGGAGACCTGCTCAGAAATATTCACATTTCAATGTATTTGAAAAAGAAAGTGATTTAAGTGGATTAAACACAAAATATACTTATTTTAAAAAATAAAAGAATAAATAAATAATATTGTTAAAAATAGAAACTAATTTTTGGTGAGAAATCAGTTTAGTAATTATTTAGTAAATAAATAATTACTACTTCTTGATGAAATATGTCCAGGAGGCTCCTTGTATCCAACTGCTAGTCCTTGACATGACCTTGGCCATTGGCTCAGCCCAAGACTTTACATTTCTTATTTCTCAGCCAGTCCTTGATGCACTTCCTGATTTATTTTGGCTCACTGGATCAACATACATGTTTTGCAGATGGCCTCTTATTGCTCTTGAGCTGCCTATGATGATAAGCTGTCCAGGTTGGTTGGCTTCAGTTTACCCCCCCAAAAAACAAAACTGTTAATCAGAGACTAAAAAAAATTATGTTTTGCTCAAGTTTTTACTCATCAGAAAGGCAGGAAAACTTTATGAAGTGTAGCAGGAATCTCCCCTCCTGGAGTTTCACCAGGAAGTACCTACAGATTAAGTTTGGACAAACAATCTTTAGAGAGCCACAGCCAGTTATCAAAAAACTGTCACAAAACAGGGAATTAATGTTTAAAGACAGACTTTTGAATCTTATTGTTTTCCTATCGCAGCTGACTCTCCCTATCATCTGCTTGCACACCAGCTACCCTTGTGTCAAGTGTGATCTAATCAATGAGAATGTAAACAGTTTGTCAGCATATAATGAATCAAGCTAAAGCCCTGACTTTCCAAGACTCTTTGGTGTTTCTGTGAAACTGAATCAGCAGGTCGATTTTTCTTGTGCAGTATTTCAGCCAAAAGGTGTGCACACATTTTTATGTCATTAGACATTCGGCCTGTTGTTGAATAAAAAGTGTGTAATAAAAAGTGTGTTTTGTATTTCATTTAAATAAATTAGCACTTTTCGGAGTATATTCGTGGGCTAATCATAACATTTAAATGAAGCATTTCTGATCATGTGTTATTATTCTCTGTTCAAGTAGAAGACATTGGCGGAAGTAGTTTTCTGGGGGTTTAATCAATAAGGTCATTGAGAAGGTTCTGCTTATCAATCTTTTAGAAAAAAATCTGTCCTTAAGATTCCCTTGTTGATGTTGTACAGCTAAGATGATAGTGTTATGCCTTCATTTGCATTTACCAAATTTGAAATGAGTGATGTGTTGTCATCCAAGATCTTTCCCAAACAGAGTCTAGTTTCTAGTTGTGCTTGTGTCCTTCCAGCAGGTTGGAGGAGGTTCCCTCAACTGTCTGGAGGTTGGCGGGGACAGTAAGCTCACGGCCATGGAGGACTGCACTGGCAAGAAATGTCCCTGCCCCTGCCAGCATGTGAGGGAAACCCCAGAGACACCGGAGTCTGGAAAGATGCCTCGTCAGCTGAGTCCACAGAACATAAACACGGTGATGGCCTTCTCCGTGGTGTCGCCCGAGATCAGACAGGCCATCGAGAGCGTCAAGTACATAGCTGAGAACATGAGGAGCAGGAACAAGGCCAAAGAGGTGCCGTGTTTTTCCAGCTTATCTGAATTTTTGGTGACATAGGATTTACTCTTTGCTGCCTTTATGGTTTAAGTGGTCTATTATTATGATACAGTAAATTACAGAAGAGGCTGTTAGCACTACGTGGGTTTATAAACTGGATAAGGAGTCGTAAACTTTGGACATTCAATTTTTAAAGATAAACAGGAGATAGTGCTTTGCTTTTGAATTGGTCTATCACAATGCAGAAAAACAACTTGTGTAGGGTGACATAGTGCTACAAAAACTATTAAACAAACCCACAGATTTGTGTCAAAATATTGTTTCTATCTTAGATTTATTAAATAAAATAATTCATATATGTTTTAGCGTCTTGTAGTAAGTACTCCAAGATGTTAATTAATAGGCTATGAACCAATTCAACCCAGAGATGCTGATGAGGAATACAATAAAACTGTGTGTATAGGCATTGTTTCTGACATATTGCCATCTTGCCATGTTGCTGTTTTCACCATTCTCTGTTCTCTCTACAGGTGAGTTCATTTCATTTTTTTTCTCACCTTACATTGTAACATCAATACAATGATGTTACAATGTACAGCATATGCTTTATATCCAAGCATATGCTGTACATATGTCAGTTTCCTGCTGCAAAACTGCACTGTGTAAAATTTCTGAATAAATCTTAAAAATGATGCAGTGTAGAAGAGATACAGCTCTTTCTATTGTTTAAATATACTGTTTGTATGTAAAAGGCGGTCAAAAATAAACACACTGTAGGGGTTCTTTTGCATAATGTATTTATGCAAAAGCACCACATACGCACTGAAGGCCTATGGGAGAGCAGCATTCAAAAACTTTCCTAAATTGATGCAGAACCTAAACTGCTCTGAGTTAACAGTGGTTCAGGTTAGAGCAGAGTGTTAGCTTAACACTTTACTCCCCTGTCTGTTAGCTATAAATAAGGAGTCTCCCATTGGGGAGCAGAAATGCTTGATATGAAAAACTCAGGGCTCAGATGGATTTCTCAAAATGCCTGTTGCTGTGGATTGAAATTAATTGTCATATTTATTAATTCACGTGTAAATAATGTATCAAATTTATGTTGACTCATGAAATTTTTAGAAACGTTCTCCTCTTTTTCTTGATTTAAGCATTTTTTGTCTGGCTATAAAGTTGATATTTCAATCTTGAGTCACCTGGTTTCTGCTCACTGTGCACAACATGTTTTCCACAGAAGACATATATACATATTATTTCATGCGTAATACCACAAGTGTTATTTTTGTTGTTGTCTTTCTCTACTTATAGGTAGAAGATGACTGGAAGTACGTTGCTATGGTCATTGACAGAATCTTCCTCTGGGTCTTTGTGACGGTGTGCGTCCTGGGAACCATGGGTCTCTTCATCCAGCCCCTGTTTGGTTTTGTCTCGTAACCGTTGTAAAACTCTGGTTTCTCAGCCACATTGTGACAACCAACACTAAGAGAACTCTCCTTTCTCAGTCAACTCATTACTGGATGCAGTTCTGAGCCTTAAGGCATCACTGGATGAGCTGGCTTTCCTCAATAAAAGCCTTGCAAAGTTACGAGAGAATTTTAATTTAATTTGTTGGTGTACTGCAATATGGTAACAAAGATTGCAATGTAGTCATTGTATGTATCTGATGGCTGCTTATTTTTACCAAAGTAGTCATCAGATACTTGTTAGGATAATTTAAAATTTAGGGTGGGTGGTTCTTCCAAAGATGTGGTAAATTTAGATTTTTAGATAGTGGATTAATTGCCATACCTGCTTAAGTTCTTAAAAAAACACAGCCAGAAATAACACAGCTGGGCTGATATATAGTATAGGTTGTTTTGTTTTAGTTCTGATTTATAAGCGATGTACATGCAGGTAAATTGATTACCAGCGTAAAATGTGAAAAAAATAACTACTGCAGAAAAACCACAGTCATTGATTCAGGGAAATAATTTGTGCATTGTATATGTTGTAATGACTTAGTCAAACAAAACAGAGCCACGTTGCTCTCCAGTTAGCGCTTTTTTGGGTTACATAAAATAACAGGGTAGTGCACCAGCAACAGGACTTAGAAGTTGGGTTTTAATGCAGGCCTCTGACACCAATCGTGCAAAATCGCAATGATCTTATATTTTAAATGAGATCGGAACATATACCTTTAAACAAAATGAATGATTTTGATATATGATTATTCTGGTTTGGGGTGAAATCAGCAGCACATTCAGTGATACTTAGGAGTTGAACATCATCCAGTATTTCCCACTGAACTGGAAACTTTCAAAACAAGCACATGACTCAAACTTTCTCTGACCTGTCAAACTCAACCATGCATCCACCATCCAATGAGGTACACAACTGGATGACTGTAACACAAGCTGCTCAAATCTCTATTGTGAAAGGCAATTCTAATTATTTGTGGTTTTGCATAATTTATGTTCCACTTTTAGATTCCGGGCATTACCTGCAGGACTTTATTTTTGGTTTCTGGCTATTTATTTATTTATTTATTTATTTATTTACAGCAATTACAAAATATGTCATTACTGATGCCATGTCTGGTTATTGTTTTATAAGCTAATTGAATGGCCTTGTAAATGCTCAGTGAAATTATGCTTGACTAGTTTCTCTTAAAATAGCAGCCCGTTTATGATTCCATCAGAGGGCTCTTAATGCCCAATTCCATGGCTAATAATTAAACCTTTTTTTTTTATGTCGCTCAGGATTAGTCTTATTACTGAACTCAAAAGTGTATAAGATGCATGCATGAGAAAAATGACGAATGCTTTCACCCCAAAGCTTGGTGATACAGTGAGTTAATGATTACTGTAACTAATAATAACCCAGGATTATCTTTTCTCTATGTGTGAATATGCTTGGATTTGTACAACAGTATGTGTGTTTCCAGTTAACTCTGCACCAAAAGAGAAGGGAAATTAAAAAGGCAAAAAGCAATACAACCATTCGCCTTCGATAAGGTGCACTCACAGGCCATTTTAGTAGGTCCACCTTTTCATTTGCTTATTAGAATTAGCACAAATAATGCATCAGTCATTTACAAAGACTCAATGTGTTTGGGGTTGACTTGCTAAAAGGTCAGCATCCGAATGGCGATTAAAGGGGATTTTAATTACTTTGAGGGTGACAGGTCATTAACAACTATCTCTCAAGTTTACAAAGAATAGTCTGGGAAAGAGAAAATGTCAAGTAGGCGCCATTAATGTAGTCGATAAACATGAGAAACTCAGAAAAGAATGTTCAGACTGGTTCGCGACGACAGAAAGGTAAAGGTAGCTCTGATAACCCTTTGTAGCTACTAACAGATGAAAACTACAGTCGCTGAAAGCACAACACATTGAAGAAGGGCGCCAGCTAAGAAAAAGAAACTGAGGCTAAAATTCACACAGGCTTCCTGGAATTGGACTCAATCGATTGGAAAAGTGTGGGCTGGTCCACTGAGTCTTACTTTTAGTTTTCAAAAAAGGGTCCAACTTGGTCCTGGCAAGGTGTACCTAATAAATAGGCAAGTGAGTGTGTAGAATTACCTGTAAGCACAAAAGTTTGTCGAAACCAAGTTTTGAAAAAGAAAAAGAAGAAACGTTTTATGTAAAATAAGGGTTATTTTTGTAGAAATGAGTGAAACCTGAAAACAGTTTCTACTAAATAAAACATAATGTAATATGAACATAGACATGATTTTATAGTGTTGACATCTTTGTTTTATTTTATGACATGATGGACTTCTGACATTACTGCCATCTAGTTTTTCTTTAACTTTTCTGGAAAAGTTCAATATTTTATTGTCATCTTTCAACAATGCTGATCATTTATTAAAGATTTGCCGTTCTTTCCTTCCTCATTACATTTTTTAACAGGGATGCATATGTTTTTGAAAATCCTACTGCCAATTTCATCATCCATAATAAATATGGTGTTTTTCTCCTTTTTTCCTCTCATTGCAGTACATTTTCAGAAATATTCTGTTGATAAATACATTTTCTGTACATAAATAGGTAGGCACACTTAATAACTATAATCGGAAGGAGTACATTGACAGCTTTGAGCCATTTCAGAGCCATCTGATCTATAATTAAGCTTCCATGCAAAAAGTTCTAATAAAACACTGGACATTTTAGAGCTATTCAGCCATAACATCTGTGTTAAAATAAAATCCATCATTAAATTTGACATTGCCACATCATCATATTTGTCAGTCAAAGGGGCCAATTGCCCAGCTGCTGTTGTAGTCAACTATAAGTGTCTGGAAAAAAAAAAAAAAAAGAAGAGACAAATTCATTTGCAATTGCCACCATATAGTTTTATGATGATTTTTTTTCTTCCTTCATCTTTTTTTCCAGTGAAATTACATAGTTGTAACAGCAAATGTAGTCAAATCGCTCATTTGTTTTTACACAAATTTTCAAACATTTGTTGTTTTATCTTTTAAGCTGCTATCACATTGTTTCCTACCTTTCCATCTATGCAGCTGTATTATAAAATGAGTACTACATGGCTATAAATATGGGGAAGTGAAAGCCGTTACGTAGAACATCAAGTCCTATCACGTCTTTGGAACATGTGGGTTGTGTTTGCTAAGCCTCCATTTTGAATAATGCATGTGCACTGGAATTACGGGAGAGTAATTCAGCGTGTTCTGCTGCGTCAGGATGAATTACGTTACTGTTGCCATGATGTTACATTCTTGCTTTAATTATTTATTCATTTGTTTTTCATATTTAAGAATGAAATGACCACCTAGAAAGGATCAGTTTGGGGTTATACAAGCCAGATAATTATTATCCTAATAATTATATATTAGACCAACCTGTTTCATTTTCAGCTTCAGGCATCTGAATATCCCAGGTGAGTGAAAATTTGACCTTGCAGACAGGATAGTGACGTTATTGTTATAGTGATCACTGCTGCAATAATAGGGGAGTAGTTCCATTGTTTTGGTAACAGTGATGCACATGTGAGGTATACATGGTGTGTCCAAAATCATCTGAGGGGAGCTGGTGCCTCTCTCCAGCAATCAACTGGTGAGAGGCAGGGTACACACACCCTGCAGGTTGCCATTCCATCGAAGGACAAACAATAAATTCTCTAAGGAAAATTTAGAGAGACAGTCATGTGTTTGGACTGTTGGAGGAAGCTGGAGTACCCATGAAGAACATGCAAACTCCATGCAGAAAGACCGGGATTCAAACCCAGGACCTTCTTGCTGCAAGGCAGCAGTGCTACTAACTGCGCCACTGGTCCTGGCTTTGCGTTTTCCCACTCAATTGAAAAGAAAACAAATCCTCAATAATCTGACCAAGGGTATTACAGATGCTAAAACTTTTAAGTGTACTCATATGTCTTTTTGTAAAACTAATCTTTCGAAATTACAGGGTTTTTTTTTACTACATGTAAGCTACACAAGCAAATAAAACAAAAACAAAAAACAAACAAACAAAAAGACAACACAGATTTTAACATAAAAACTTCTTATAAAAATGTTGCTGAGTTCCTTAAGTAATAGCAGCTACATGAGAGCTGGGCCAGTGAAAGACTTTGCAATATGTTTGACATTTTGTTGCGAATTGGTGAAATGTTCAATTGCTTGAAACTAAGACTGATATTGATTCTGTCTGACTTTATTATTATTTTCCCTAATACTGAGGAAGTCAGGCTGGATTGCTTTCCAGACAAAATAGCTCTATTTTCAAACGCTCTGCCCATGTAGGCAGTAATGACTGCAAACTCAAACATACCTGATGCCGAGTCCAGCTCCTTCGGTTTTCCCTGCTCTGTAGGGTCTGACTGACGTCTTAGTTAACCTTGTGATTGACGGCAAGCTCGTAACTCATTCAGGTCAGTTTCTCCAAAAAGTACTGTAAGCTTTACAGCACCTGACATCTTCACTCTCCGCTGGTCTGATAAATGACGACTTTACCACCTACTTCTTTCTGCCTGAGTTTATTTGTGATGTTTTCTATCAATTTCAGCTGTTTGCTCGCCTCCTGTCAGCAGGCTGGATGTTTGAGCAAACCCACCAGGCAGACACGCCACCTTACTAAGCAGAAACTGGCTTTCTTTTGCCTCTGAGGTAGGCTGAAGGGCGAAGGACCGTGAAGCAGGAAGATAGGGTCAAAAAAAACGTCTCACATCTTTAGCAGGGAGACAATCTTTCAAAATTATAGTTTGAAAGATTGTCTAAAGAAGCGGTTACATTTTTTACAGTCATCTGAAGTCATCTCGGTGGTTTCCAAGCAGCTAACAATTGCCTCCAAGATAAGCTAAAGTACCTCAGCAAGAACAATAAAGAAATACCTCCAAGCGAATTACAAATAATGTTGAAATTTTGAAAGATTTTTGAAATAGGTGTGGAAAATTAGACATCAGATTTGATGTGGGTTTTTTTTTTGTTGCAGATTTTAAGCAGGTGTTGCAGTAGAAAGCTGTATTTACCTAATAGAAAGCTAAAAATATTAACCTCTCCACCATTTTATTTTTGTTGGAAATGTAATTTGTTCTTAACATTTGTTTTTAACAGTGAAGCATAAATCTGAAGTGCAGAAAAACTGCAAATTGTTCTGTTATTCATGGGACAACTTGCTGCATGCAAAGTTTCGGAACAAATCAGAGAGCAGCTTGCCTCACTGCGTAATCTTCTCCACGCTAGGTTATGGTGCCATCAGAGCATGAAACAAGTGACAGCTGCCCAGAGGCTGCCGAGGCTTCAGCGAGCCGCAGAACAGGGACAGCAGACCTCAAGGCCGCATGATGGCAGATCTTAAAAAGACCATGGTACTGTATATGCTGACACCCATAAATAGCTACATTATACAACACATACTCGCATTGTGATTGTAGAGGAAGGAAGGTGTTTTACTCTGAAAATTAAAAGAAAAAATGTCAGCAGAGTCACATATCAACTCCACGGTTATTTTGATTCAATTAGAAAGTCCAGGAAAAAGCTATTAATACGGGTTCACTTGTGTAAAAATATGTATAAGATTAATGCAGTGTGGTGATAAAGCTCCACAGGAACGTCATCATGTGCTCAATGACTCCACTGGCTACGATGCAGACTAAAACATTGTGTTGTGTAAAATAGGACTAACTCAATCCTATTTCAGCAAGAACAATAAACAAATACCTCCGAGCGAATTGTGTGTAATGACCCAGAAACACATAGCAGATGAATAATTTTATTAAAGTCGACAAGTTTTTTGACCTTAATTGGCCTGTAGTGAACAGTCAGGAATTTTTAATCAAGGTTCACATTAAACAAACCTAAAAAAAAAATTGAGTTTTTCAGAGATTTGGATTTTAAATTTAATGGCTTTAGACTCAACTTATTCAAATTATGAAATACTTTGGGTTTTCACAATCCAAAGTGAAAAGGCAAAGTTTTGGATTTAAGATGACTTCACATCGACTTGACCCCTTTGACATATAGTGAATGGCCTGTGCGTGTTTAGAGCACCCCAAAGTGCTTCACACTACATTCAGTCATTCATCATTCACTTACACACACTCATGCACTCAAAAAGACTTGATATCTTACACACCAAAGAGAACATGTGTTACAAAGAAGAAATCTTGCAATGATGGAACAGTGTGCCCGCCCAATATTTGCCAATGTTCCCTCTCTTTGCTACAGCGATAATGCAGCGCCTGTCGTGATTTTTATTTGCTTTTCTTTTCCATTCAACAATGACTCTGACAGTGACAGAGCTCTTTCATCCAGCACTATAAGGAAGGTTAGTGGAAAGTTGGAAAGTGGAAAAAAAAGTTGCATGCAGTATCACCTGAACAATGGTTAAACTTCTATGTAGCATCATCTGTACCATAATGTAGTGGTACTTTCAATCAGACAGCAAACATTTCAGACCAACTCTTATTTGCAATACAGGAGACAATGATGCTAGTGCCGCCACTATTGTATTGACATTTGTAATGGGTTGTGCAAAAGCATCGGCTCTGAGAGATCACGCTTTATCATGAATCAAAAGGCCGATTCCCATCGAGGGAGAGCCGGTTCCCTTATTTTTTCTTTCACTGCTCAGCTCTCACTCACAGTAGTTCTGCGTTGTTCACAGCAAAACTTTGTTTTGATTGGCAGTATTGTAGCTTGTCTCCTTCGGAGAGAGAGTCTCTTAAGAAACAGACCAAATTTTAACTAAAAGGAGAAACCGCGCCAGCGCATCCGATCTGAGGCTTTTCATTTTATCGAATGCCAACCTGCACTAAGAACAAAGTTTGTTCCCGAGTTTCATTCTGTTTCTGTCGAGGTTCCGTTCGGTAGATTTCTCATCAGTGTTTTTTGAGTTAAATAAAAATTTAAAGTTTGCTTAAACTATTACTCAAAACTACGAATACCTGCTTATGAAACACACCAAACACTTGAAATTAGGAAAGCATAAGGCTTCTTAGAAGGACACAAAAGGCCAAAAGATTGATCATTAAGAACATTAAAATTTGCCAAGGCCCAGATGATGATAGTTTAGGAATCTTCTGTGCATTGCATTTTTCTGTTTTTTATTTGTAAAAAAATTTTTGAATCACAAATGATTGTCTTTGTTCTTCACAATTGTTAACATGACATAACATTAAATTCCAATGAAATATATTTACATTTGTGGTTGTAATGCGACAAAATATGTAAAAGTTCAAGGGGCATAAATACTTTTGCAAGACACTGTAGATTAAAATTTACAGGCGCATCACTGCTTGGTTGTTTGCTGTAGACAGACTGAAAATCAAGAAGTCTTGTGCTTGGTGACCTTTGTTTGGAGATTCTATGTCGACAAAAGCCAAATAATCCAGGCCTGTAGCCGGATCTATGTTTTATGGTCAGTGATGCTTGAATTCAAGAACACAATCCTCTAGTTCATAACATTGGCAGCATTATAAGGAAAAGGCAACTCAAAAAGGAAACATTAAATGAGCTAAATGACTTCGTATAAAAACCTCTCAGCACCTGAGGTTAAACAAATCTGGTTTGTCATGTGAAATTAGAATTGCATTTTATGTGGTGAGTCATTTGAACAAATGGAAGTAGCTCAATAGGAAAACATTAGCATTTTTACAGATGTACACATTTATATCTGAGCCTTCCAAGAAGATTGCCTTCCATGCTGGAATGCCGTAATAAATAATGTAGCAGACCTTTGCTGAAAGCCAAGTTATAAGAACAGATGAAGCAAGCAACCCTGCACTTGGTTTAGTGTGGCTAGTGTAATATTTATGCTCATAATTACTTTCTTTAGGCTGATGGGGATTTATAATTTATCCACAGAACTTTATTTGAGGAATTGGTTTGTAGCGTACAGAGAGAAATATATTTGATCATTTAAGCGAGAAGAACATAGGCAATGTGAAAAATAATGCTTGTTTTCCCATTTAACCTCATAATAGTACATAATCAAAAGGTTTTGCCTGAGTAGTCTTAAGGTTTTGTTCCTCTAAGATGTATTACTCATACTGAGACACTGATAAATGCAGAGAAAGAGTATAAACAGCTGAGCATCAATTCCAAGGCATTTTTTGTGGTTCTCATACTTTTAGAAACACAGAATGCCATGAGCCGTTGCCTGAAAAAAAAAAAAAAAACTATATTTAACCGTTTCTGCTGAGTCATTTCAGCAGTCACTCTAAATCTATGACTTCAGTTTATTTGAACTCTAACTTCCTACAGGGCTTGTGAAAAACACTTCATGAGGTGTTAAAGGTTGTTCTCCAGACGAGTCCTCGTCTTGTTCTCAGTTCTTCCTCAGCGTTTAGTTGATGTTAACCAGATGTGTCTAATGGTCTTCATCGCTACCAGATTCAACTTGCCACGAGTTGGTGATCAGCCGTCAGCTTTTCCCTTCTGTTCACCCAGGTACCTCACACAGTGAGCTGCAGGCTTGATGATGCACTTACAAAATCAATCATAGTCCTCCGGGGTGAATGACTCAATCCCCTGGATCACAATTCTTCCTTCTAGTCACAATCTTTTAGAAGGACTTGTAATTCAAGCTGATGCTCATTGTAAAAACGTGCAAACAGTCAGAGCCTGCTCTCTTACAGCTTGAAGCTGTAAAGAGGTAGTCATCCCACTCCCCAAGGAGATGCAGGCACACGGCTCAGGGCTTGTGAATATCCCCCCAAAATAGTCTCACCTGGTTATGCCAAGGTAGGAGAAAATCAAGGCCTTCTCAGGGTGTTGGTTGAAAAAAGCCCAATATGTGGAGGTGAGCCCAACAATTCTCTACAACTGAAGCAACTGTCTGCATCCCTACAACCAGTTCATAATGCCAGGACATGACAGGTTCAAGCCTCTTTGTTGCCTGCTAACCAGCTTACACCACACCCCACCTTGACATCCCCCCTACGAAGAAGGGGGCTTTCTGTGAGCTTTGCCCAGCCAAGGATCCATGAGCCAACACACAATCAGACACGCGCTAGTAAGCTTCCCCAGTCCTGAGAGAGCTATGTTTTTCTTTCTTTTTATCCCAGATTGTCTTTAGTTTTAAAGCATGTATGCCGTTTTGTTCACTTTAGACACAATTGCACATTTGATTAAAAAAAAACAATTAACACATAACTAATCTGGTATTTACCAGACCCATTTAGGACATTTGGAAACCGTTTGTATCTTCCCATTTGCAAACCAACATATCACAGAGTCCAAACTGTTATCAAACAAAAATGAAGCCCAAATGGAAAAGGTTTGTGAAAAACTAAGCAGACTCCTTAGATTTGTACTCAGTAGGTAGAACTTTTAATTCAAAAGGCGTGTGCTTTCATTTTACCAAGGCCTCCTTATCTAACTTCCTTTCATCTCTACATATAGATGCATTGCTGACTTTCCATTTTTGTAAAATCCACTAACTTGTGGGATGTTTGAGGAGGATGGAAAGAAGAAACAAAGATTGTGCCGTGGTCCACACAGCAGCTGAGAGGTGTTCCTCTGAAGCCTCAGTGGAGGCAGGAAATCACAAGATTTAATGTCCGATGTTAAACTGAGCAACACTTCAGACAGAGCAGTGGGAGGGAGCTGTGCAGCAAAGCTGCACGCATAGTGTAGCTGTTTTTATTGTTATTTTACATGGAAAATATATTATTCTGAAAGCTTTTTTGGGAACAAAATTGGAAGGTATTGCGTCAAATGCAATCAGAAACTCATACACGATATCAGAAGAAAGTGTTTATGTTTGAGTCTGTGATAATGAATAACAACCAAGTGCCATTTATCAAACAAAGCCTTTTCGGTTGTTGAAAATCTGATCATGTTATCACTATTTAAATTCTTTAAAATCATTGCCCATTTTTATTTTTATTTTTTATACACCAGTATGATAATTCCTCTTCTTTAAAAGGTTCTGTGCTAAAAAAGATCAACATTCACATTCATAGTTTATTCCAATTAGGAATGAAGGTTTAGCAATTTGGTTTTTACTTTCCTGGATGTTTGTTATTTGAGCTAAATTCTCGATGTGCAGCACTGCTAACAGATTCTTCCTTTTACCCTCAATCAGAGAGTCTATAAATTAAAATAAAATACTAGAAAGTCTTCCAAGAATCCACAGAAATCAGAACAATACTTTCAGTTTCCAGTATGCATGTACTCCATAATATTAGATCATTATTTTGCGAAAGCTGCCACTGTCTGGTACTGCAGAGGCTTCAGACAACTCAGTTCCAGGATAATATTAGAATAGATTTTAACTGCATGTGGGTGTGTGTGAGAGTGAGAAGGGGTGTGCGTGTGTATGACAGACATGCAGGGAGAGAAACTTATTGTAAGAGGTCATACAGTATGGCACCTGAGTTGCTGCAGTCTGAGTCAGATGCAAAAGACTGAATCCTTGTGACAGTCTAATGTATGTGCGTGCATGTGGGGGTGTGCATGTGTGTGTCTTGCATGTAGCAGAGATGGGTAAAATAAGGCAGAGTGAAGAGTCTGATTGTGTCTTACTCTGACTACCCAACCAGAACATTTTTGTGACAACTTCAAAGGTGCAGGATCACTGGAACTGTGTAGGTCCATGTGAATAAGCATGTGTGCAGGAGATGCATGTGTTCGCATGTGTCAAGGTACACGGTGTGCACAAATACAGACAGTTAGTCGCAATGAGTCAGATCCCTACTGCTCTCTGAGAATATTTTTGTGACAGCTTCACTAAAACAGACAGGCAAGTGGAAATAAAATGACAGAATTGGTCTTACTTATAGTGCCAGCTCCTGTCCCTCAGTGTTGAGTATTTGCATCTGCGTGGAGGTATTGTGTGGACTTTGTGTTTTCCTGTCGTGCTATTGCGTAAAACTGAAAAGTTCTCGGTTTGACAATAAGTTGGTAATTTTAACTTTGGAATGCAGAGGAAGAAGCATTTAGTTTATTTATTGACACTCCTCTTCAATGTCGCTACATTATAGTTGTTTCAGAGCTCACATACATTTGTATCACTGTGAAAGTCTTTGTAGCTTTATTACAGCACAAACACATGTTCAATAACTATTTAAAAAGAGACTATACATTATAAAGTTAAGTTATGATTGAACAATAAGAATAAGCTTTTTTAGTTAAATAAATTACAATAAAAACAATTACTTAATGTGTTGTTATCTGTGAGTTTTACTGTTTGTGTTTTTTTTTTTCCCTATTTGATTTATAAATAGTAATTTTCAGGGATGACTTAGCTTTTCATGCTTTTCTCACCTCCATCTTTTGTTGAAAAAACACACTATTTCCATCCATCATTGTCTAAGATCTGCAGCTGGGTTTTGCTCCTGAATGCACCCCACCTGTTCTTCATTAATCACCAAATACATATTTTACCTGAAATGGGTTTTTTCTTTCTCTGCTGAATCCTATTTTTATTTCTCTCACCTATTTGAGCAGTGGAGGGTTTATTACTCTGAAAACCTGTGTCAAGATTTCATAAACGTCCAACTGTAGTATAACTAGGCTGGCATGAGATGCTTTAATACCTTTGAATGTAGCAGCCACTGTATGAGTATATCCTATTTTCTGAAAAACATAATCAAGAATTCACTAAAGAAGAGTACCCTATAATCTACCTGCTTTTGATTAGAAAAAAAAATGCTGCTAAAATAATATAACAAAAGTTTATCTTAAAGTTTATTTTTATGTTGATTTTGGTGCATTATTTATATTAAAAATTGTATATAAATATTGTAGAACTAATAGTTCATTTTAGTCGTAGCTTCCAAGTGGTTGTTGCACAGATGTAGTACATTTCTTTCAGCCAGCTAACAGGCAGTACACAGAAACAGATGGGGGAGGGGCAGTGTCATGTTCCAATAATCAAGCAAAACTCTCATCATTTGAACACTGTTTGTGGCATTTTATTAAAGTAACTTTAGGAATGGTGCAATGAACATTTTTTTATATTTTTGAAACTGCTTCTTAAGATCTGAATATACTTGTGGTTAGTTTTAACAAATATTTGTATAATGCTAAATAGTTCACTTTTATCTTAGTTTTTGAACAAAAGAAGTTCAAGTGATTGAACTTATCACAAAAGCAGTATATTTGTCATATTTTTACCTGCATACTTTAGAACATTTAAGGTAATACTTGTAGAGGTGTCTCAATATCTATCAATGTAACCAAAGTAACAATCGAATGGATTATGCTAACACCTTTAAGGCACATAGAGCACTTATAATTCATTCAGACATATATTGACATGTCTGAAGTTTGATGCCTTTTGAAAATGAATCATTCCTTCACATCCTCGCTATGTCCAGTATGCTGGCATAATGTTATTATATAAAACATGCTGCATCATCTTCTTTACAAAGTTTCTCTTCTGTTAGTGATTATTGATAAAAGCACCCACAGATATATATATATTTTTTTTATCTATTCAGACGAGTGAATTATGAACCTTGATTTTTGCACTTTCGTTTTTTTTTTATATATCTCTTTAAGGGTTAGCTGCAATTCTACCGACATAATAATGTTGCCTTGGAAGAAGCATTACCTTGAAAGCTGATGTTGGGGAACTAACATTTTTGTGCACAGACTGCAATCAGGTGAAGTGTTGCCATGCTGTTGCAAAACATGAAGTGCAAAGTTTTAGATGGTTTACAGAAGATTATCAGAGTACAAGACGATACAGTTAACTCTGTAAATAAGTATAAGAATAATTTATACACAAATCCTGAATGAATATTGATGGAAGGATGGTTCTGTAATAAATTGCAGAAAGAAACTTTATATTCTGGTGGCCTGTTTTAGAAATATACAGTCCTTTATTGTGAAGCAGGCAATTATTGAAAATTATGTTATCTGTGCATTATAATTGTAGTTTTTATGTGAGCAGCTTTATAATTGCATCTGAGTTATCCAATCATATGAACACTTCCTCCTAAGTGACAAAAGATAGTGTTTATCTGAATTTCTGTCCCTTTTTTCTCTTTCTTTTTAGCTTGTAGCACCTTTAAGCATCAACCGATGCACAAAAACAAAGCCAACGTATATTTTCTCTCAGTCTGTGTGCTGCTTGTCGTAACCCCCCTCAGCATCCTCCTCCGTGGCCCTGCAATGTTCTGGGCACCGGGCCCAGCAGGATCTTCCTCGCTTTTCCGAATCATTGATAATCGACCGGCTCAGGGAACGGAGGAACGCAACAGCAGAGCGAGTGCTATCCTGCCACTGCAGCTGCTCCTGGCTGCCACGGCAACTGGGGCAGAAAATCCGACTTATCGCTTTGTCATAATCAGCATTGTGGTTTCCGATCTCCGTGAGCCTTTGTCTCCATGTTTTTGTCTGCCTGTTGCTCTGTATTCGATGAGTTTTCTTCTTTTTTTCCTAATCTGGTTGACTCGCACATTAACAAAGTACTTGCCCTTCACCTTAGTTCCTCTTCAATGTTTCTACATAGAAATGTATGTATGTATGTATATATATATATATATATATATATATATATATATATATATATATAG
>CAEGAE010090990.1:0-24048 GCA_903067095.1 Girardinus metallicus | reverse complement strand
TTAGCGACGGGATTTGACTATGAGGGGCCGTTTAGGACAAAAACTATGTTTTGTCTCTCACACACTACTAAAAACTCGCACAAACAAAAAAATATATAAATTGCACATATATACTATTAAAATGTCACATACAATTTTTTTTTTCTCACATGCATACATAAAAGACTAAGATTACACATATAAACTAATAAAATATAGACTCACCTTTTGTATGTGAGAGAGATTCGATGTTTGTGTGAGAGTGATGTCACGGAAGAGGCGGGGCATAATTTGGAGATCAGATCGCGCATGCGTTGATACGACAGTGACGTCAGCTTCATGCTGGGTATTGGAGCTCCACGGTGTAAGCGGCGTTTAGCTCAAGGCTAATCCGATTTATGAACGCTAATTTCGCCCAGCCGTTCTTTCCCGCTCCTTCCTCAAGCGCTTGGAGGTTCACTTAGGGCTTACTCCGGCGTTAGAGCTGGAGTAAACGGCCTTAGAACCGGCGTTAAAGCCGGCTCTAACGCCTTACTCCGGCGTTAGCTCCGGCGTTAGCTCCGCTTCCTCCTCAAGCGCTCGGAGGTTCACTTATGGCTCTGACCGGCGTTTATCTTAAGGTTGATCCGATTTATGAACGCTCATTTCGGCCAACCGTTCTCTACTTCTCCCTCCTCGGAGGTTCACTTAGGCGTTATTTCAGTTCTAAGGCCGTTTACTCCGGCTATAACGCCGGTGCTAAGGCTGCTAACTCCGGCTCTAACGCCGGCTATAACGCCGGTTCTAAGGCTGCTTACTCCAGCTCTAACGCCGGAATAAGCCCTAAGTGAGCCGCCGAGCGCTTGAGGAGGGAGTGGTAGAGAACGGCTGGCCAAAATTAGCGTTCATAAATCGGATTAGCCTTGAGCTAAACGCAGCTTACACCGTGTAACTCCAATATCCAGCATGAAGCTGACGTCATTGTCGTATCAACGCATGCGCCATCTGATCTCCAAATTATGCCCCGCCTCTTCCGTGACATCACTCTCACACAAACATCGAATCCCTCTCACATACAAAAGGTGAGTCTATATTTTATTAGTTTATATATGCAATCTTAGTCTTTTATGTATGCATGTGAGAAAATTTGCATACGTGTGTGACATTTTAATAGTATATATGTGCAATTTTAATATTTTGTGTGTGTGTGAGTTTTTAGTAGTGTGTGAGAGACAAAACAGATTTTTTTTTTTCCTAAACGGCCCCTCATATGTGACATCTCCATTCGTCACACACGGTGCGCTAAATAATAACGCATAATATAACGAGGCTTCGAGGCAGATCAGTTTTCCTCTAGGAATTTTAATAATCGAGGAACTCGAATCACTCGAGGAATCGTTTCAGCCCTAACTGATTTCAAGTATTACTAAGGCCAGTGTGCTTTTTCTAACGTTTCTTCGATAGAGGTAGTAATCTTGAGACTAAAGGAACTACAGGATAAACCTCCATTTATACATCAAAACGTGTGTACATTTTATTTTTTATTATTAATAAAAATAAGATAAAGATTTAGGAATGTATGTTCATTGACTGAAGATGGTGCACTTCCTTTTTTTGATGCATTTAATATGTAGGGAAAATGTTAGATTTTTCAGCATTTCACCTCTTGATCAAATAGAGCTAATCAGGTTAAAGTCGGCCAATTTGATCTCTATTTTCAGTTTTATTCTGGATATCAATAGATTTAAGTTTAGGCTGAATGTTTCATATTGCCCAGCTGTTCAAGCATTCTCAAACACATCTAACCAATCATATCAAATGCTAAATGATCAAATTAAATCTAGAGTAGAGTACATTTCCCCAGCGTTGATCAAAAGCGTGTCTGTGAAGTCTCAAAATCAATGAAAAGTTTATTTATTGACTGGTCACGGAGGAGTTGAAATGATTTAAAGTTTTGCCATGCACCCCCTCAACCTCCAGTAACCAATCAGGTGGAGGGTTTGCTTCAGAGTTCCATCTAACACCATCATGGATGAAAAAGTGCAAATCAATAGCATATCCCACAGCAACAGTAGGAACAGTGAGATAATGTGGAGACTAGCTTCTGGTTCAGAACTGTTTTTGTTTGCAGATGATGTGTCCTTATTTGGCTAAAAACAATGTTTTCAGAGGGAAAAAAAAATCTCTGCTGTTACTATTATAATACCATAAACTGCAGGAGGCCATGATGCATTTTTAAAGGGTTAGAAACAAAAATGAAATCCCCGACAATTAACTGTCAGAGCTGCTGCTGCTGCATTAGGAATGTTTTAACCCTGGTGTAACAACATCAAGACTAAGAATAGTCCCAGTGCAAACAAGCACAACCAGACAGGACCTTGAGTTTATTTCTTAGCCTTTAACTCTGAGGACTCCAAAGACACAGCAGTCTTAGAAAGCCATGGATATTAATTGAAAGCCCTGTAGCTCAGGCACATAACATCAATTACGTGTGGAATTCGGGGCATTCGACCAAGTGTTTTCCTGCAGAAGACGATAACAGAACTTGTCCTTTTCTGTTCAAATATTGAACCATTCTTTCCATGCTTCCTTCTGCTGATGACCTGCAGGTTTGGGAGTGCGGTGGGAAAACTCAACATATACAACATTTGCCCACAGTGTTGTCAGGTTTTAGGAACAGTCTTTAACTCGTAGAGGTTGCTTTGGATAAACATCCTGCATCAAATGACTCCTTTCTGCAGGTGCATGGACAATAATATATATTTAACAATGAAACTGGTTGTGTTGCAGGACGGTTTCCTCAGTTCTCCTTAAGAAACAATGGATGCATTACAGCTGTGGCTCTGCATGCAAGGGACTCACTGTATACGCTTTTCCTTCAGGGGCCTTAAAGAGAGGATTCCAGGAACCTCACCATGTTCAAGGCTGTGCTAAAGAAGAATAGAGATGGAGGCAAAGGGAGCAAGAAGGAATCAGGTATGTGTACATCTGTTTGTTTTATATATTTATTTCTGATTAAACTCTGAGGTTTTTACTTGGACACCCAATAAAAAGTTACAAGGAAACTAATGCATACACTGGGCCAACTTATGCAATAACACAGAGTAGCTAAAGAAACCAAATCAAATAAATTTTCATTTTAGGATTTATATTCATAAATATATTAAGTCTTACATGAAAAGCACCCCGTGGTGTTGTACAGAAAGATCATTGTGTGTTTCCTTTTGTCACTATTACATTGGGCTTAGACTACAAATTCTGGAGTTTTAATTTGTCTTTTTTTGTTAAAATATAAATTTTGTTAATACATTTATATTTATGAAATAAATGTAATAAATATACATTTATGAAATGTATATTTATTAAATATGAATTTGATAAATAATGGCAAATGATATGGCGTTTGTAAATAATGGTTTTGAGCTACAATGCTACAATTTGGTATCATTGTCAATGATTCTGTCAGTAATGCAAACTTAACTGTGCTATTACTAAAATCCATAAAGGAGTTGTTTCTTTGTGATGATTTCCTAAACTGTAACATGGCTGTTATCAATAGTTTGGTTTTCTTTCATCTTTGAGTTCCTCATTACCAGGTTACTTTCACTTTGATTAATCATGATAAGTTACTTTACTTTTTTAACTAGATACACATAAAGAATTAACTTAGAGATTGGCTGATTTTCAGATTTTGGAGTTAGAAACTCCAAAATCTAATCCTTTCTTCAGTCAGTAAATGCACCATAGCACAACAAACAACCCTATCTATAGTGGATGCTGAAGCTATGTTGGCTGTTTTCAGAAATGTTCTGTTTTATCCTTTGGAGATTTGGACCTCTGTCTGTCATGGAATAGGTCCGCATTCTCGTTTAGTGGTTTGAGCTTCCCTGATTGCTAATATAGGATGCTGTAGTTTTGAAATATCTGTTTGAAAAAAATAATAAAATATCTTTATTCCAAATATAGTGTCATAGTATAATCTCATATGCATTATTTGAGCCTGTGCAAAACAATGCCTTGCGAGGCATCAGTCTTTTGAAGTTATGCCTCCAGTTCTTAACTGGAGGCAGCTCCTGTTGATTGGACTTTTAAGCTGCACTTATATTTAAAATAAAACTCAAAATAAAATGCCCTAGGCATATTAGGAGTTTGGTCAGTGTAAAAAGAAATGCAGAAAAGAAAATGAACTGCTCACATACAAGTCATCAGCTGCACACTCCTGCAGCTATCGCTAAACGCTTCACACTCAGAGACTAGTATATCTCCCATTGTTTAGCTATAATTTTGACTTGTGGTACACCCTTATTATGTCATAACAGATGTTTTTCTTTGAAATTCGTATGCTAGCCTTCCACTGTGACTAACTATGCATCACCCTTAGCTGTACATTAAAGACTAGTCTGTTGTGCACATAATTTGCCTCGTCCAATGATCCATCTTGGCAGGTCAGGGTGACACTGTGTGTTTATATCCCATCTACCAGCCCTGACCTGCTCCATCACCTCGGTGGTGGTTTCGACAGTCTGATTCAGCAGTTCTGATGTAGATGCATGTCTCATAGCTCTGCTGTCTTCGTTGCTTTTGTTTGACTCAGTCAGTATTGAAATTAGAGGGGAAAGATTTGCTTCACACCACCTCCACTGCTTGCTAGCATACAACATCAAAAGAAATGACTAAAAAGGCGTGCAAGCATAGCTTTTCATGAGGCTGTTGAAACCTGTCTTGCACATACTGATGCAACACAGCTCCCCTGTTATCCAGGAAACACTAACATACATCTACACTTGAATACAAGGGAATTTGAGCATGTGAAATCTGGGAGGGTCGAATGTTTCATGGCGGAATACAACTCTTTTTATTCCCAGTGTTACTTTTCCCAGTTGGCCCCCATCCATCAAGCCCAAGCAGCTCCTTGTCTTTTTCACATGCCGAGACAATAAAATCTGGTCACTCCTTTCTCTTGTTCAGGTCATTTCAGACAGATGAGAGGTCACAGAGTTTCAGCTCTGAGCAGTGGCCACTGTGCCCTATTGTTCCTCCATGGAGCAAACAGCTCTCTTCTTTTCAACTCAATTTTTAAAGTAAAACTTTGTGATTTTTATTTATTTATTTTTTTTACCTATAATCCTCTAATTGTTTCAGCATTTTCCCATTAAAAAATATATACATTAAGACAAAAGGTGTGAAAAGAAGTAGTAGTGGCCAATTTATGATCTCCAGTATAGTAATGGTTTGACCTCCTGGTGCTAATTTTAGCTGACACTGGTTTCTCTTTAAGAATTGCAATAAACAAAATACTTCATTTTCTACTTTCTGTTTGTACATTTTGAGCAGTCTTAACAATTAAAAAGATTATTTGAAAAAGAACAATTGTTTCTTTAACATAGCACAGTGTTATAGAGCTGTCTCTTTGAAACACTGAAAATATAGTGGAATCCTTCAGGTTAGGGGTGAGATGTATTGGTACAAATTAAAACCAACAAAAAAGTATTGCTGCTGTCTCTAGCTGAGCTCATACATCCCCCACTCAGCTCCACCAGACTAGTGGCAGCAGAAATTAGCAAACACCTGGTGGAACTACGCATCTACTAATCTTGTCATGCAATCTACTTCTCAGTCCAAAGTGCCTAAGAACGATTGTAAACGGTATCAGGGAGAAACTTTGTTGAGATGATATCTTGAAGGAGGAGTATCAGAAAGAGTAGGAGCTTCTTAAAGGTTGTTTTCCAGCTACATTTAATTATTTTATAACACAATTAAGTGACTATATAACCTTCAGTTGTTATATATGTATAAAATTGGGGCCTCTATATCTTTAAGAAACTCTTGCTGTTTCTGACATGCCACCTTCAGAAAGTCATCACAACATTGCTCCTCTATTGACTCTTTAACAAGGATTTTACCAGCATTGCACTGAGAAGTAGCTTGCATAATGAGCCCAGTAGATAAGCAGTTCCACCAGGTGTTTGCTAATTGCTGCTGGCTAGCCTGAAGGAGTTGACTCCCCCACTCTGCTCTGTGAGGCCAAAGCTTTGAAGCTGCAGTTCCGAGAAGGAGCTTCGTCCTTAAAGGCAGAGCTCGGTCGCACCAAGCGTTTTGTACAGCTGAATGGTTACCATGGGATTAAAAGGTTTCTCAAATATGCTTGAAAGAATCAAAGCATCTCTTCAGTTATATTTTTGATGAGGGAATAACATAACATCATATAAAGCTCAAAAATGTTGAGATGATAAGTTGCAAAGTCAAATTTCTTAAATTGTTTCACATATACAAAACTTTGTTACCTTCAGTTGTTACAAGTTACTTGATTGTGCTATAAAATGGCACTATGTGCATGAAAAATATGATGCCCCCTATAAAAGATTATTACATGATTGAACAAATATAATTTTCACCCCATCAGTAAAAATGGTTTTCATTAGTCAAGACTGGCTTTTTTAACTAGGGCAAAACGTCAGGCAAATCTAAGCAGTATATTTCACAGTGGAAATAAATGGGAGGAAAGACTTTGATAATGCTATAATTGCAAGATACCTCAGCAGATGTTGCTTATGACTTTGTGGCTATGGACCGAAAGCAACTTAAATATGGTCAAGGAAACTTGGTCCTCATGCCAGATACCACTACAGTCATTAGCTCTCCTTTGGGATCTCCCCATTGCCAAGACCACAAAAACACAAACTTTGCTAATTCAGTCTCTCCATCTTGTGCTCCTCCTAGATCTTTCTTCCCTTTTTGCTTCTGTGCTTCTGGAAATTTTCATCCTGCAAGGACTCTATGTTCAGATTCACTTCTTTTTTTAGTTTATGGTATCTGCTCTTTTGCAGTGGTGTTTTAGAATCTAAAATCTGCTTTTTCTATAACTATGGCTGCAAGCAGAGTTATGGTTTGTTACATTACTGAATTTAAATTTTTTTTATTTTTATGTAGAAATTTCAGAACTTCAAACATCAGCAGCCATGCCTTTTTTATTTGTACTTTTCAGTAGCAAAAGATCAAGGATTATTAGAGTCACAATATTACCTGTAACTTTTGTTGTCTTTTTGATTTTTGTTGACTTCTAACTACAGCCAATAATGTCATCACAATATTTACAAATATTATTGCCATTCCATTATTTTCTAATATAAAGCAGGCCTACTTTAGATTTTTTAGGTAGCTGTGCTACTTGCTTGGTTGAATCTGTTGTCAGCTCTTTTACATGCCTGCCGCTCATAGCTTTTCAACTCTAGGAAGTCCGTAGATGTTAGTAGTGCTATCACAGTTTCCGTTATGCATATTAATGCATGTTAAGATATATTTGGTCTTTAAACTATTGAAATAGGCATTCATAATGTTTCTTATTTCACCTATTTGCATATTTTAGCTGTTCACAGGCAGCTGTGGTCTGTGACCCCGTCAAACACTGGGGGTCCACTGTAGCTGTAGCACATTTCTTTTCTATTGCGGTCAGTGTTAGTTATATTCTGTTGTTGAACTAAATCAATTTTATGCAAATGAGTTTCTGTGTTTCCTTAGAAAGAAAATTGGGACCAGCTAGTTCCACTTCAGAAAGACCAGTTGATTTATTGGTCACTAAAAGTACAATTTAAAAAACACAAAAATAGAGGCTTTCAGAGATGCTTACTAGTTTATAGGCGGAATATGCTCCATATAATGGAACAACATAAAAGGCATTTTCATGTCTAAACACAGACCAAATCTTATAATGCTTCCTTATGTTTCAACCCTCGTCAATTATTTTTGTTTATGAATGTATTTTTCCATCAACGTTTAACAGTTCCTCCAACAAACAGACCCATGGGACCTGCTTCTTCCCTTTTTACAGAAATCCTTCGCTCTTAAAAGCTTGTCTTTCTGGTGTTAAGTGTCTGGCATTAAACCATTGCTGTTGCTATGGGAGTATCTTTAATAGGCCCCTAGGTGACCAAGAGTAATGCCATTTTTGACTCGGCGTTGATTGCTTAGTGTTACTTTGTGAGGCAGGTAGTGCCTCTGAGGTTAAACTCAACACTAGACTTTTCACTCAATGAGGGTGGCAGCCTGATGCAGCTGCCAGACATTTGTTCTGTCAGACGCAGTGTTAATCACAGCGACATGCTCTGTCGTGGCCTCACTGAGGCCGATAACAGTTCCGGCTGTTTGTTCCTCCGCATCTCAACACACACGCACCCCCCCCCCCCCCCCCCCCCCCCCCCCCCCCCCCCCCACCCACCCCCCCCCACACCCCCCCCCCCCCCCCCCCCCCCCCACCCCCCCCCCCCCCCCCCCCCCCCCCCCCCACACACACACACACAATGGGAGGTAATTACACAAATAATGCTTTTAGATAAGTATCATAAAACCAAAACGTCTTTCCTTTTTAAAAATTGCCTTAATGGGGATTTTTTAGGGCTGCAGCTAACTAATTATTTTGTTAATTTGTTATTCTGTCGATTATTCTGATGACTAATTGGTTAAAAAAAAAAAATCAGATGCAGATTTTTTTTATTTAACCACTTGTGTTTATTTTATGCTGTATTAGAAATGTATAAAAATGCAACTAAACAAATAATTCAATTATTTTCTTTTGAATAAGAAAATGTGGTGAATGATTGATCATTTTAGCAAAGGATGCAGCTGAAAAAAAAAACTAAAACTTCTGACATCATTGTACAGCTCAGCCGTCTCTACAGGGTCGGGTTGATCTGTTGGTTATTTCTTATATTCTATTTGGATAGAAGAAAGTGATTAGTAGGAGATTCTTTTGAGAATTTGTAGTAGGTAGTGCTACTTGTTCTGTGTAGAACATATTTATAGACAAATTTTGAATTTTTTTTAATCTTAAATGCTAAATATAATTACTGCTTTGACTGTGTTGTTCTTTCACAAATGGCCTTTACTCCATTTTTAATCAATTACTAAATGAGTTGACAGTTATTTTTATAATCAGTTAATCTGATTTATTTATTTTTTTTGCTTATATCGAAGGTTCCTGGATTCAGCTTAGACCAAAGCAAAAAACAGTTGTTTCAATTGACATATTAAAATCACCACACTGAAAATGTGCAATTACCTTAAGCCTCCACTTGCTTCACTCGGGAAGCGATTGGAAATAATTCACCTGGCACAATTAGCCTGGCGCTTCTCAGCCTTGGAAGTTTCTTCTCTTCTTCTCCACAGAAATATTCAAGCTCATCTCCAGGACTTTCACAGTTTCCCTGATTATTCTTTCCTGAAGCCATTTGTGCTTCTTCTTGGCAGCTTGCTCTGCGTTGCTGAAGGCAACTCAGGATCTCTGCCATGGTGATAAGTGTTAAAGCCAGAGTGATAAGCCAGGAAGTCTGTTGACGGATCCAAACTTGAATCAAAGGCGGCATCAGAGCCTTGGGACACTGAAGAAATGTTCCCCCGATCTTTACCTCCACATGTCGACACACACAGAGCTTTTTACTTTCATACAACGGTTGTGTTTAGACATAGTTCTGTTTTAATTAGTTATTTCTCTTAAAACAAGCGAATGTTTTATCCTTTTGCCTTTTATTGGTGGGGGAAAAAAATACAAAACAATTCACCACCAATTAAAGGCCAAATGAAAAAGTCATATGTTTCTTTCTGTGCTGTTTTAAGAAGAAGAGTCTCTGAAGATTAAAGAGATTTTGAAGCCAAAGACGAGGGGCGAAACAGAAACATTAATGAAGTCGATCTACTATCGTAAATAGCTGTGATGCTTCCAAAGGTTTTAATGCAGGAATTTTTAATTACCTGACAAAATGTTGCAATAAACAGCTTTTTCTACTCTGATCTAAAGAAATCCATCCCAAGGATTCATACACGGTTCAATGGCGTTTGAATCCAGTCACCGTGTAATTCGAAATTTTTATGATCTGAAAGCAATTTCCACTTTTACTGTAGCTTGTTGTTTTGGTCTTTTAGAAAGAAGTTGTTTGTTATGAGTTCCTAAGCCTGCATGTTGGTTTGTATCTGTATCAGATGTCCTTCTTTTTTATCTTAGCCTCTGTACTTGCTGGATTTCTGTGATGTACAACCCAAAATTTTAAAATGAATTATTCAGGAAAACCTTCAGCTGACTAAATAATACGAGCTTTACCTTGTGGGTATTGCTTTTTTCCAAATACAAATCACATTTGTGCATGCACTTCATTCCTCCTCATGGTTTGTTTTTTTGCAGTGTGAGAACAAGGAGACCTTCATCCAGCAGATCCAGTCTCTGGACATCGAGACTCAGGCAGCCATTGCCATCTGTATTCAGCAGGTAAGTGAAGAAGATGTGTGAAATAAATCAGATGCAACCCTTCCTAAAAAAATAAAAGGTTTTTGCTGGGGTATATTTTGTCCTGGGGAGAGTTTCTAAAGAACACATTTGTCCCTTAATAATATATTGCACAGTATTTCTGTGGTGTCTGCCTGTAGGCAAAGAGAGCTGGATTATTATTCCTCTTTCTGATGCTACAAGTAAGTGTGAAAATGAGCTAGTTGTCATTCTGCCGGCTGCCTTGTCGAGACCTCTGGCTGCCCCCTGGTGATGGATCTTCCACCCGTCATGTCCACCTCTCCACCTCCACCTCTGTCACATCACCGCTTCATCTTTTCTTGCTTTTTGTCATTCTCTCTCATCTGTTAAAGCATAAATGCCACTTGGCTCCCTCTTTGAAAATACCCCTTGCATTAATAATTGCCAGCTTCACAAAAACAGCATGCTGAATACCAGCGTGGCTGAATTTCAGGAACAGCATGTAGCCCACCAGCCTTTTTATTGCCAAAGTTTTCAGCCTAATAAATCACAGAGGTGAGAAGTGCTCCTCCTGCGTAGATGGATGCATCCCCTGCTTCCTGCTCATATGGCCTCCACCCGCGAACCTCTCAAAGCCATCAACATGATCATTAGTTTTGCATGCATGAGTCGAGCCAGGCAGAATGTAAAATGTACTTGTTTCTAATCTACGCAGATGCTTGGTATTCAACACACACTCGCTCTGTCTGGAGGGTTTGTTCCCTGATCTGCTGGTTGGATCAGACTTACATTGATTTTTATCGCAGGAACCTGAAGAACTGTCCTTGCTGCAGGTGACTCAGGATCCAAGAGTGGTGCTGCCTCTTCAGTGGGAGGAGCTGGTGGAGGCAGAAGGTGCAGAGTTACAGCTGGTCTTCAGCTCCATGGCCAAGCAAATCCAGAGCCTGCTGGCACAGAGAGACACACACCTGGAGGTTCGTATGGTCACGAATCGAGGAATAATTACCTCCTTCCAGGAGAAAATCTGGGTGAGAACATCCAGGCATGCATACCAACGAATGCACAGAATTATTATTACCGTTATATAATTAGATTTTAAGAGAAAAATGTATGAAAAGTCCAGATTTGATTTATAGAAACATGTTTGTTAAATATAACAGTGGACAGCTGAAATTAATTAGTTTAACTGATTAAAACCAAAAAATATATACTCTAAAAAAAAGTAAAAATAGTTTATCGTCATCATTTATAACAGCTGAAACAAAGTGCTGAACGTCAGAGATGAATAAGATAAAAGAAAACATCAAATAAAACGACAAAACGAAACACCACAATGTGAAGGAATTAAAATCTTGAAACAAAACAATATTACAAGGCGACAATCTGCAGGATGTTGTGACGACTTGTTGAGGAAATTGATTAAGTTGTCCAGATTTATTAAAAACATGCGCACATCCACTTGTGAAGAGACTTTGTGGAAAACTGGCTCGAGAAATTAAGCAAAGTCCAAACAGAAATATATTTAGAAAAAGGTCCAACAAATATTTCTAAATAGTTATATGGAAGATGAAACGTATGCATAAATAGTTAAATATGTTTAGATAAATATGTTTAGATAAATATGTTTAGATACAGGATATGTTTGACAAAGATATGCTAAAACATCCATATCAATATAAAGCTATAAAAACAAAATACAAAATATCTTCTCACTTGTTTTTGAACAAGTAGATAAAATGATAATTCTTACATGGCAAAACATTAATTTTGTGTTTTTTATTGGGGTTTTTTCTTCTCAAAGGCTGTGCGTGTCCAAACATCAGCTTGTCTTTGCTGAATTATTGCTGGTCATTGAGAAGTCATTCCTCAAGAGCTCCAACAAAGATTATTTAAAATGGTTTAATTTGCTCCTCTGCATGTTATCAAATTCTCCAGGAACATGCAAACTATCCATTCCTTTGATTCAGGTGTGTTTAAAAAGGAAAACATTTAAAACATGCAGGACGCCAGTGAGGCTGATCAGCCGATACTTGCATGTGAAACCAATCTTATCCATCAATCTTATCCACTGATCTTATCTGTGTCTGCAAACGTCTAAAAAACTGTCCCCTTTTGCGCCGCTGTGGAAGACGGACGGACGGACTGACAGACATGCCCACCAGGTCACATCTAAACTTTTCATGTAGACGGGACCTGAGTCTGTCCTCAAGCCAATTCCAACATGTGAAGTTAGAACAAATTTGTACCTTTTCCACAGATATCGCTCAATGATTTTTCAATAAAATAAGATTTATTGTGATTTTAATAACCAACACTGACAGTGTCGGCTTTAAAGAAATTATTAATCGAAATTTGAATCTTCAGATCTTTTAAAGATCGGTAATCGGACAGGAAACTACAACCGGTCCCCCCTGACACCGGCCCTTCAGGACTTATTTGGACACTTTCTGTTTTTTGCTGGTTAAAACAGTTTCAGAGTTTTCTAGCTGCTGTTTTCCTCAATAAACACAATCTTTGAAATGCCTCAGTCTCACCCTTTCCTTGATGCATTTAGGTGTCGAGTTATAATAATAGTGTCGGTAATTCACGCTAGAAGTGTGTAATTTTAAAGGGTGAGAACTTGACTTTGTACATGCATAAGAAGAGATGAAGCCTTTGTTTTCACACACTTCCACCTTATTTAGAAATGCATTAATTTCACATTCCGTGGAGTTTCTTTTGGTACCGATTCTGAGAGTGTGATTCTCCTCAATCGCAAGGCATATTTACATTTATTTTGCATAGTTAAATGGAGGCATGTCTGGTGTTAGTGCCTCTCCAATTCAACATTTTTCAGGGTATACAAAGGAAAGGCTTTGATTCCTGTCAGCCCAGCCAGCAGCAACCTTTTCAGGAAGGGAGTGTGATGCTCCAGTACGTAGAACAGACCGTCTGCTCTTCTGTTTTAAAGCAAAACAAAACAAAGAAGAAAACAGTGAAAAGGCGTGTCGGCCGTAGCAAACCCGCAGCGTCCACAGCTCCTTTGTGTCTCAGAAATGTTGTGGTTTACATAAACTTTTCCTCTAAAGGGGAGGACTGTTATGGATTAAAAGGAGTCATATTTTCTCTACCATAAAGGTGAAGTCCTGAAATCCAAAACAATGAAATAAAAGGCTAAAATAAATAGTAGAAGCTATCTTTAGTAAGGTATATATCACTCCCATTGCTCTCTGGGTGCTTAGTGTGTCATCACTTCCTTCTGTCATTGTGGTAAACAGAGCATTTCCTGTGTATGTGCAAAATAAAAATAACCTTGGTGAATATAGACCTTACTAAATGAACTTGATCAAAGCATTTGCAAATGCTAAATATAAACCGTTATTTAAAAATCAATATAATTTACAATAAGCAAATAAAAAATACACACATGATGAGTTTAAATACTAAAAATATAAAATGTTATTTTCTAAATAAATTATTTTTTTTCCATCTTCCTTAAAACTTTTTGTTGGAAAAGTGTTTTGAGACTTGGTGTAAGCAACACTGTTGTGTTTTTCTAAGCTAATTTAATCTGTAATTTATTCTAATTTTCTGTGAATTTAGACATATTCCACATCTCTAAACCTGCCAGTATTTTGCAGAAATCTTTTTATGCTGCATTAAATGAAGAATTAAGGATGTTTTTAAAGAGTTTTTTTCCTTCTTCCTCAGAGGATAGCAGAGTTGTGTCAGGAGCGTGAAACCCACGGCGATTCAACGCAGACGCCGCTGGGGGGCCTCCTTGATGATCCGCCGCAGAGTCTGGCCCTCCAGCTGGCCGACAGCAAGGCCAAACTCCGCCGCCTCAAACAACAACTGTGAGTGTTTGTGTGCTTTCCAGCAAATCCCCATAAGAAGAAGTGCTGCTTTTTGTTAGGGGTTGAGTTTAGGGTGTGAAATGAGCAGTGGTCAGGTTTAGCGTAAGGGTTAGGCTATAGAAATGAATGAAAAATGAAAGTAAGTCAGTGTAAAGATAGAAAAAAGGCGTGTGGGTGCGGGTGTGCGCGTGTGTGTGTTCGTGCTTGGGGGTGTGTGTTGGCGTGCGTGTGTGTGTGTGTGTGTGTGAGAAAATTCCTGGAGAACCTTTAGTAAAGTTGTCATAAAGGTCAGCGTTAATGATGTGCAAATTTTATCTCTCCTCTCATTGCACAAAAATGACTTGTTACTCAGCAACGAGTCGGGTAACAATCTAATATCCACTGTGTATTAAAATGTATCCAAAGGTCAAAGTTCAGCTAAAAGTCGCAAGTTATAATTTCAGGTTTTTTTTTTTTATGTCTTTCCTGCTCACATTATGTGCTTTATTTTTGCTTCAGCTATCAGAGATCTGTCCATAAGGCGTGCAGCTCTGAGAGTTTTATGTTTTTTTGTTTTTTTCAGGGAAGACAGAGGTGATCAGATTTTGGATTACAAGCAGGAGATTCAGACGATGGAGGATCAGCTGAAGAAATTTCAAAAAGAGGTTCGAAGACGCACCACGGTCTGGATACACACAGAAAAAATAAAAGATTTATTTTTTATCCCTGATACTGATCTGAGTCATTTATCAGTAAAGCCTCTGCTGATAGTCACAATTAAAATTGAAATTAGTAGAGGCTCAAGCTGCTTTGGCGCCTTGGGTGGGATTATAGTTTCACATTTAACAAGTCCACATGAATTAGCTGTTAAAATTGTAAAACATTTGGTTGTTTGAAGATGCAAACTATAAATAATTGGCCTGGCCTGCAGGAAAATGATAGAAAACAACTTTAGTTTAGGAGTAGAAAAGAACTACAGTCCTATAACCGGTCATTAATACTCAAAAACGTGAATAATAAACTGCACTTTATATATATATATGGATCCTGAATCTTGAAATCCTAATTATTTAAGCCATGTTTTTTTGGCACCATCTGCAAGTCAACTTGAGAGCAAATATATCGACTAGTTCTAAAACTGCATTTGCTACAGAAGAATAAACTTTAGAAAAACTTCGTCCAATGGCAATCTATCCTTAAAAATAAAGAAAACCTAGGTCTTGTTTTGCACACCGTAAAAATATCACAAAGAATGCATTTTATCATCTGGAGAACATTGCCAGAGTTTGACCATTTCTCTCAGTCCGGCGCAGAGACACTAATATCTACTTTTATAACATGACAAATTGATTACTGTAATGCTCTGATGACTGATCTTCCTATGAAAACCACAGCTCCACTGCAGCTATTACAAAACTAAGCTGCAAAAATGCTGAGTTGGATTAAAGTGAGGACCCAACAACTGTAATGTTGCCACATGGGCTTGGTGGAATCTCACTGGTTTGAAATACGTGGTACGTTGCAGACTCTCACCTCAGATAACTTGCCTAGTTTATAAATGGGAGATATCCCAGGAACCCTTGACCTGAAAGCTGTAAACATTCCTTTAAATTAGGATCTGCTGGGAATGGAGACATCCAGGCGCTGTGCTCACAGTCAAAGGCACATTTTCTTCTTCTTGCATCATACTCTGCTTTGGGTTTTCTGCACATCCTCCCATGATCAATGCTCAACCTGTTTGCTGTGTGTGATTCTGTATTTTGTATTTCTCCAGAACCGGTCCCTGCAGAACGAGGTGAGGGGAATGCGCACGCTGCGGGACGAGCTGGACTGCGCCCGGGAGCGAGCTGCACGGACCGAGCAGCTCCAGGTTGAGCTGCAGAGCTGCAAACACAGACTGCGCAGCCTGGAGCTGACTCGCACTCAGCTGAAGGTACAAACACAAACAAAGTGCTAGCATGCATCTCTAAAAGCACATTGAAACTGGTTGCAGTCCCAGCCAAAATGGAGACATAAAAACATTCAATAAAGCTACCCTGTAATTTTTCTTACAGGAAGTGGTAATATGAATATAATCAGAGAAACTCACATCAAAAAGATCTCAAATTAAACTCACCTTGGAATAGCTAATATCCGACAGTAAAAAGTGTCATTTAATCTTATTATTATTCCCTCTTACGGCCCTCGGTGTTTCACTCAAAAGCGAGCGTGAACAACTATGAAATCCAAAGCCATAGAACAAGATTATACTGCGTGATGTCATCTAGATTTACAGCCCAGAGCTGCTTCGTTGACGAGGAGGAGCAGGAGTTTGCCTCTAGTCTCTGGAACTTTTACAACCAAATGAAATTTATTCTGAACTAGCTGAAATGTTCTGGGGCAGAAAATGTCCTCACATCCTTGTAAAACATCTCCTGGTGTCCTCACTGTCACCTTCTCTGACTTATTTGATTCATTCTTCTCTCTGGCTACGTCCTTGCACTTGTTAGTTTATCCAGTTTGTAGTGAAATAAATGCCACAAATTCCAGCTAAACACTTGTCAAAGCAAAACCAAAATCAATAGTTGAATTTGTAAACATTAACTCATGACTTGCGTCTCTAATTGAGTAATTAAACATTTTTCTGCGCTGTTGTTTTTGGCGCTCATCCTTTCATTGTTGTCTCTAAAGGGTTGGTAAACAAAAGGACACACTTCAATTAAAAGAGGTTGAAATTATTTAGAACTGCCACTAGAAATATTATTTCGTGTGCAAGAAAATAAATTTGACTTTCTCTCTTTCCTGTAAGGATGGATGAACTGCTGCGAATATGTTTCGTTTTGACAGATGGAGATTCAGCTCTGGAAAATTAAGAGACCACTTAAAAAGATCAGTTTCTCTGCTTTACTTTTAATTCATTTTACTACAACATGTCTCAGAAATTCCAAGCAAAAATTTAGTATTTATTTGCAGAAAATGAGAAATGATCAATCCATCCATCCATTTTCTAACGCCCTTGTCCCTAGGGGGGTCGGGAGGTGCTGGTGCCTATCTCCAGGTAACACTCCGGGCGAGAGGCGGGGTACACCCTGGACAGGTCGGCAGTCTGTCGCAGGGCAACACAGAGACAGATAGGACGAACAACCATGCGCACTCACACTTAGGGAGAATTTAGAGAGACCAATTAACCTGACAGTCATGTTTTGGACTGTGGGAGGAAGCCGGAGCACTCGGAGAGAATCCACCATGCACAGGACATGCAAACTCCATGCAGAAAGACCCCGGGCCGGGAATCGAACCCAGAACCTTCTTGCTGCAAGGCAACAGTGCTACCAACTGCGCCACTGTGCAGCCCTGAGAAATGATCAAAATAATGAAAAAGATGCAGAGCTTTCACACCTCAAATAATGCGAAGAAAACAAGTTCATATTCATTTAGGAACAACAAATGTTTTAACTCAGGAAGAGTTCAGAAATCAATGTTTGGTGGAATAACCAGGAGATTCAGTGCGGTGGTCGCTTAATGTTTCCCAGAGCTGCACAACACAATAGGAAATTATGCTACTGCGTTCACAATTTGATTGTGAAAGAAGCCGGGCAGTCTACCATGCAATGATATTTTTGATATCATCACTTTCCTAAAATAATTCTTGCGAAAAGTGATCTAGGCTACAAAATTCCCTTTTATAATCTTTCTTTCCAAAAGATTATATATGCAAAAAAAAAAAAATCACTCTTGGCTAAATATGACTTAGGACGGCGACGATATGTGAAACAGTTTGACTCCATGAGCGACACAGATTTTCTACGACTATCACAAATATCTGACATTCTTACAAAATGTAAGACAACGGACTCAAATATCTGAATAAGGATAGTGGACGTGATCTCATGGTTCATTGTTCACTCACCTCAGATTATCGGATGCTTGAAACTGGTGTTACGACCTACTTTGTGGTTTACCCTACAAATAATTATCTGACCATTTGAGGGACCACAGAGCATTGATGATCAAATGATCCCTAAATATGGATAAATAAAATTAAAAGTACAGGATGATGCTGCTGTGTCATAAATAACGAGCTCTGTCTGTCCTGATGCAGCACCAACATTTTTACTACACGTATTCAGATCAAATCAAAACCGACACAAACACTTCTAAGATTTGACAGAACTTAATCTTCCACAAAATGCCTTTCATTTCCTCGAGTTTAACCCTGCATAAAAACTTTGTAGCAGTGTGACAGAAGCATGAATATAGGAGATTTTCCACAGTTAAAAGCTGAGAGTGACTTTTTCCCATTCCAGACTACATTTGCTCTCCTTTGAAATTAGTGTAAAATATATTCTATAGCCAATATCAGCTTTTGAGAGTTTTTTCATTCAATTTGGTGTCAGTCTGGCGAATAGTTCACATGCTGTGGAATTGAAATTTTCCCTGCATGTCTGCAGACTTTTTGCTCCTGTATAAGAGCAGGATTGCTCGTCGTGTTGCCGTAAATACAGTCTCTTTCTATACCGTGAAGCAGAGCGTATCCCCATGTCATCCGATGCTGACAAGCTAACATTCTCCAGATGTGGTTCGGTTCTGAGATGAGAATCCACCTATGTAGAGGCTCAGACTCCCCTGCAATGGATTTGGAATAATAAAAAAAGGGCATCAATGCACAGATGGAGACATTTTTCTCAGTTCTGTCTCTGCTCTTGTTACCTCTCATGGTGAAGCATTTCCTTGAAAAATACAGAGGGGAATTCTTCTGGGGCGCTGGAAAAAAAATCTGATCCCTCGCTGAATGTGTCAAACTTTGACTCTAAAGTTATTTGTTCTTAATTATAATCACAACTTAAATATGGTTGTTATTTTTTTCTGTCAACAAATCATATGATCATAAAGAGCTGAACCAAAAAAAAAAAAAAAATTCAAATTTAGATTTAAAATAATTTAATTCAACACAGACGTTTTGGCAGAAAATGAAACACAAAGAAAAAACACAATGAATGTCAATTTATATACATTGTACTAATAACAATCTCAGTAATTATTAAAAAAATCTTCTATGTTGAATTAAATAATATTTATTTTATAGCAATAACACCAGATCACTCAAAAACAATGATGTTACTTCCAGCTGAGAGAAACATGTTGGTAAATAAAAGCCTATTTTGTGAACCATATTATTTTTCATATTCCATCAAATATCTTACATACATATAAAACACAATCAATTTAAAAAATGCTTTCACATTTAAATTATTATGATAATAGAAGCAATTAATTTCAGTATAGTGGAGCATATTAAACAATTCAGTAATTTCAGGCCCATTGCTAATTTGAATTTGGTTATTTTGTGTAGTCTAGACAGCCTCTGTTGCAACAGACAGAATAAAAAAAAACATTTTAATATTTTAAGAGCATTCCTGCAGCACATCTAATAAGGACCATAAATCTCTTGGTCTCCATGCGCTGAAATGATAACGTCACAAATCGGCTTTTTAATTTAAACACTGGGAGATTTAGCTGTAACAGCATCGTTGCTTTCAGCTGCTCTAAGCATCAGAAGTGTTGCGTTAGACTAGACGTCTGAGAAAGTCTTCTTACTCTAATGTGCACAAACCCACATTTAGAAGACCTCGGTTTATTTCTAGAGGTTTTTTTTTTTAGCTGTTTGCTTTGATGAACTCAAAGTCAGGTTAGCTCAGGATAAGCCAGAGGTATCCTGGATATGCTGGGATTTATGGTCCAGATCACTGGTTTTACTTTGATGTAGTAATCTCGCTTCAAGATGTTTAAAAGCGTTTAAGCTGTAAAATCTTTATGGAGCCACTGGAGAGTCTTAATAAGGCTGTGAAAACACGGCACAAGTTTTATAATCAGCCCACATTTTGTTCATACATCTTCAAATTTCAAAGTTCTCTTTGTAGAAGAAGTAAGAAACCTTTAGGTAAAGGTTTCTTTACCTAAAGGTAAAGAAACCTTTCATCCATCCTTACATTTAGGACGGATGAGTTGCTTTTATTCTGAAATTATGTGATGAGTCAACACAAAGCTGCACAAAGTCATACCTCATTTTCTAAATTTCTGTACTATCAGAAACATCTAAAAAGTATGAGATCCATCTGTGTTCATCCATCCTGAGTTCATAGCCTCATTTCTCTGCAGTTGCAGCTGCAAAGTCTCCAAAATAGGGATAGCCCACACTCCAACATATTCTTAGGTTTCAGTAAGGGCAAAAATAGGACGCGTTTCAACTACGTTATGTCGTCAGCTTGTAGCCGAATTGCTTTTGTTTTTTAATTATTTTTAATTTTTCTGTTACTGTTGAAAACTGTTATAAAAACGTGTCTGATTTCTCTTCAATAACAGCATTTAACACAAACCGTGTGTGGATTTTGCACAGGAAACTCCTGTAAAACGTATCAAAGTTTGTTGCAATTTCATAAAATGTGAAACATATATTGTAGCTAGCACTGCATTTTGGTAAACTAGAAGCTCTCTGTCTGTGGCCCCTCCTTCAGGAGCAGCAACATCTGTGTGCAACGCTACAGGAAACCAAAAGTCTTCTAGAAGAACAGCTGGCAGATTCTCGGGCGCGTTGCTCCTCCATACGGGAGCTGGAGAAGGACAATCTTCTTCTGCGTCAGAGGATCATGGACGTGGAGGCGGTGGGTGGAGCTGTTGCTCTAGCGTTAAAGTTCGTTTGATATGCCAGTAATGCGGGATTCCCAATGATTTCTGAAAAGTTTGATGTAAGGTTTCAGCTTCTTTAGTAACGTCTGCATGGCGCACCGTTTCTGTTTGGATGTGAAGGAGAGGGACACTGAAAGGCAGCGGGTTGACGAGCTGCTGGAGATGAACATGAGCCTGGAGGCAGACCTAAGGCAAAGGAGCACGTCAGAGGGAGGTGTTTCCCCCCCGAACGTCACCATCCATCAGCGGTTTCTGCAGTCAGAACTGGACTCTGACGAGGAGCTCTGTGAGCTGATCGGTTAGAAAACCCCAACACGTACCGCAGCTTTATGAACTGATGCTTTTCTCATTAAAGTCTCAGTGACTTGTAATTAAATTTTTTATTTCATCATGTGTCGTGGTTCTTTGTCTGTTCCTGCTGTCTCAGATCAGAAGCCGCTGAGCGTGGAAGTGGGCGAGGCTTCAACGCTGCGGCTGCTCGGAGCAGAACAGGAAAACGCCGAGCTGAGGAGGAGACTGGAGGAGCTGCAGGCCCAGCAGGAGGTCAGGGTTCAGAAATTCAACATAAATAATCCATCACTGCTCCTCTGCCGCGCTAATATTACATTGAGCTACGTGCAGGATGATGTGATGTGGAAGTGTTAACTGCCTGTGATCCTTTACTGCAGGCTGATTCCCCCGATGCCAAAGATGAGCTGGCCTGCCTCGAGGTGGAACATCAGAAAACACTCAGGGAGGTGAGGGGAGAGGACAGGAGAGGTTCACAATCACTTTGTCCTTCAGTTCAGATGTCACTCCGACTGGAGTCAGAGACGAGTCTCTGCCAAAACCAAAAACACACACAGAGAAAATGTGACAGGACTTCTCAAAAAAATTATTTTTTCACTTAAAAAGACACCTTAACACCTACTACATTTATAAAAGTGATATTCTGTCCACTTTGGCAGCTATGGCGGTTTACAGTGAAGCCCTAACGGTTTTCATTTACTCAAGCATGATTTTCACAAGTCATTTTGACTTTGTAGTTTTACTTTTTCCACATTTTGAAATATGTTTTTACATTTCAACTAATTCCACTTTTTAAGCATTTTGCCTTTTCCCCATCAATTTGACTTTATCATTGATTTCCTACTTTTTCCTCTTGTGCTTTCAGATAATTTATTATTATTTTGACTTTAATTTTGAACAAAAAATGCTTCTAGTTTCTTTTTTTCTCCTTTAAGTGACCATAAAACCCTGTAGTCTTCCTGTATTTGAGCAGCAGTTCAAGATGGAGGTGGAACTGCATCGAGAATCGGCTCTAAGCCTCTTCCTGTTGGTGCAGACAGGCAGACAGATGTTAGCCTAACATCTGGACTATGATGTTTGCAGATGACATTAATTTACCATCTGCAGTAGTCCTTCATGATATTTTTATTCAGAGGTGATTGTAATAGATGTGATTTTTGATGATATTGTTGACTCATGACCTCTGACCTTAACTCACCCAGAGGTCTGTTTGCTTCAGATGTTGTTCTAGGTTCCTATGACTTCCTAGATGAGTTGTCAGTGCACTCTTGGAGTAAATTTGGTAGCTTAGACACACCTGGGAAGGGTCACCACTGTCACATGTTTTCTCTATTTAAGGATAAGGAGTCCCAGATTGGCCTCATCAACTTTGTTTCTCATTTTTTCCTGAATTTCTTTAGAAAGAAAACCCTTCATGTTGTCAGACAGGTTCTAATGTGATTAATCAGAAGTATTTATGACGTAACATTGAATATACATTAAAAATGATAATCATATTTTGATTCAGGACATTTTGTAGGATTATTAAAACATGTAACTGCAGCAAAAAAGCCAAAGACCTAAAGAAATCAGCCTTACACTCAATAATCATAGCCTTGAATACCTCCACAGTGAACACAGTCAGTCAGCTGAAAGTTTGTGGAAAATCTCTTAAAATCTGCGCAGCATGTAATTATTGTATATCAGGAATAATATCTGTACGATACGGACAGGTTAATAATAGTCGTATGTTTTTTGCCCTCTGCAACGCTGCGGTGGGCTTGAATGAAAGCAATCAAGATGCGATTGAAGACTTTCTTCTTCTATTGACGAGAAGTTTAAGAAAAGAAAGAAACGCATTCCGACTCATCATCGTCGTCGTCGTCGTCTGTTAAGAAATTATCTGTATTTTTAAGAAGCACTTGAAAGAAAAATTAAAGTCTAGACTTCAATCATGTCTTGATTGCTGCATTTCAAATGTGAACCTGATGAAAACGACATCACTGGCCCAAATACAAACCAACCATTAGTGTCAAACGGTATGAAGCAGAAAATCACTCATCTAACAGGGCTATTGGTGGAAACAGTGATTAATACTACAGTTTGCCTTTGTATGACAAATGGATATGGTAATTTGATGTACTATGTCTACAGCAGCCGCATCAGCTGTTTTGGATCGATGCTGTTGGACGTGTCAAATTAATAAAATGAATCATGTTTCCTTTGACGTTTAAAGCCTGTTTTTCTAATACTATTTTCTGCTTCGTTCTGCTTTTTAGGTTATTTATGATGAGATTCTTATTTGTCTATTTATATGTTAAATCATTTGGTTTAATTTCCCATTATGCCATTGTAAAGAGATGGAGAAAACCTTTTTCCTGCTTCAGCAAAGACTCAAAGCTTTAAAATGCTATTAAAATTTCTCTCATCTTCCATTTTTCAGGTTCAAAACTTGAAGAATGAAAATGGCACTTTGAAGCAGCGGCTGGAGGAGCTGCTGAAGGAGCTTCAACACCTTCAAGAGAAGAGGAAGGAGGAAGGTGTGAAGAAGCTGGGCCGAGAAAGGGAGAAGGAGCAAGAGGAGGAGGAGGCGGTGAGAGGAGTCCAGGGCTCTAAAAGCAGCAGGGGTGAAGGGGAAGGACGGGTGAGGCTGATGGAGGAGAGGGAGAAAAGGGGAGAAATCATACGGACACGGCGGGAAGCAGGAGTGGGTGAAGAGGGTCTTCATGTTCAAGTGGGAAAAGGTGAAGTCTGTGATGAGGAGATCCAGAGCAGATGGCGGGGCGAGGCTGAAGGTGGGCAGAAAGAACTGGAAAAACAAGAGAAAGAACCAAAGGTGGAAAACGCTGGATTGGAGGCCGTAAAGCGTCCCATTGAAGATAACTGCGAGACCGCAGAGACGCACCAGGGCACATGCTCCTCATCCGGGCCCGACTTGGCGCTCCTGATGAGCCGACTCCAGGAGGCGCAGGAGGAGGCCGACCGGCAGGCGAAGTCAGCCCAGGAGCTGCGATCGAAGCTGGGGGAGCAAAGCAGGAAGACGTGGGAGGCTGAGCAGAAGCTGGTGCTGGTGGAGGCCGAGCTGCAGCGCCTGAAGAGAGCTGGAGA
>CAEGAE010090986.1:0-45095 GCA_903067095.1 Girardinus metallicus | reverse complement strand
TATATATATATATATATATAAATAATAGCATATCCTGTTTGATGAAAATGCTACAAGGAACCAAAGCTTATTTTGACTCAGAAAAGTTGAATTAAGAAAATGCTGAGAGAGAAAAACACATTCGCTAAGTTCTAACAACTTATCAGTTCAATTCTGCTATACCTGTCAACTGTAAGCGACAGTCTTTTACAGCATCCAACCGGATCATTTCTGAAGGAAAAATTAACCCTCAGTGGGCCAAGTGAAAAGATTCGGTGCTCTCATGGGAGGGAAGAGTGCCACACGAGGCATCATATCGGCCTCTCCAACTAGTTCGCAACCATAGGATGACACGAGGTCTTAAATTTGGTACTGGAGAATGATACTCCTCTTCTACATCTGCCTTGAAAAGTGGAAGTTGTATGATGCTGTGGGCTAATGTTACTGCAAACGTTCTCTTGTTTAACCAGAGAGAAGGCAAAGTTGTTAAGAAAAAGCGTTTGCATTTGTGTTTGCTTCTGTGCTGCAAATAGCGGACACATTTCTAAATATTCATCAACAGTTATGTACCAACATCTCTCATTGTTGCAAGAAGTGAAAATCCATGTTTATGCAAATGCCTCTGAGTTAGAGCATTCCCATTCCCCCAGAGTCGAGTTCATTTGCTAGTAAATGAAAACTTGCCGTATAATCTTTGCTCATAATGCACTGCTTTGGAAACTGATTTAACAGTCATTATAGGAGCATCAGTAAAATGCACAGCAGCATGTCCTGGACTAAAAGACTGGCTTGCAAATAAATGTCTGTTAATCTCTCTCTATCTCTCTCTGTGTGTGTGTGTGTCAGCAGTCAAGTGCGAGTCTATATGGTGTTCTCTATAGCTGTGCTAAAACTGGTGTATAGTTTTTTTTTTTCTGTAAAATGGGATCACAGTGTAAATGGCTGCTCGCTAATCTGAGCTTTAGCTCTTTTCATTAGTTTCATCCCCTGTCCTTGTCTTTCAATAAAGACACTTCAGGGTTTCTTTTTCTTAGAAAAAGCCTTATTTCACATGCACACACACACATACACTAGTCACACATGCATGCACGCACACTCCTGTTTCTTGTTAATCTTTATTTGGAAAATTTAGACCAAGGGGGACAGCATTCAGATGTGTTTTACACTGACACATTGCCATCCCAGACACAGTGACATCACACGGTATCTGGCTAATTGTTTTCTTTTTTCTAGTAAATGTGAGACAATCACAATCCTTTTCTTATTTCTCAGCCATTGGAAAGCTGAGGAGAAAATAGAAAGCCTAAATTCTGTTTTTGTTGTTGGATTGAGTTCTTTGCCAAACTGATTATTTCCCCATGAGTGGGTGGTGCAATGCCTGTGTTAAAACACTGGCAATCTGTGACAATGTTTTAGGTTTCCCCATGTTATACAGGCATACGGCATAAATTATTAATTTGTTATTCATGTATCTGTCCTTCTGTTTTACAAATAACATCCTATTGCACCTTTGGTTTATAAAAAAAAAAATCATCTTTCTTTTCTCTAACATTTGGTATCTGTGCCTATTTAACTTGACAAACCACTGCAGTAATACTGCTGCAGATACGAGACTCTATTTTAAGATATTATTATTTCACACAACTTAAATTTGGAATAACTTTGCAAAAAAGTCTAACCTTAAAGTATAAGATGGTCTGAAGCTTCCTGTATTGATACTGTATAAATCTGATTAGTCTAAAACTGAAAATGCTTCAATTGTTTTTGTACAAGTATGGCTCTGCAACTGATTTTAGTGAAACTCAAGAGAAATATTACTGTTTGTTTGTTTGTTTGTTTGTTAGTGAGGTAAATAAAAATAAATGAAGGGTGATGCACTTTATGGACCTCTAAAGTACGAACATGGATCTGGTAATAAAGTCAAGCGTAACATAACTCTCAAGTTTGAAAGACAGTTGGATTTACTAAGACACTGGGCCAGGTGACCAGGCTACTGATTCAAGCTAATAATGCAATTACCTGTTTTTTTTTGTGATCGGTTAATGGTCTCCATGAACTTATCCTTAGCTTCTAGTGAAAGTGTTTTTGCCCTTTAGCTCTAGTCAAAATTAGGAACAAATGAACCTTCCACTCCTGTTCAGCACATGTGCAAAAATCCGCGGTGAAAGGTTCAGTCAGAGGGATAACCTGTGGATTTTATCTCAGCATCCAAATCCCAGGTAAACAGATGTTATCCCAGTGATCTGATGGTGGGACTTCTTCAGTAAACATTTTGATACCTCGTTTATCCAGTAAACAACTACAACATGATGCCACCACCATGCTGCACAGCTGGTATAGTGTATAATGCTGAACCTTCACTGAGAGGCAAAATATTTTGGTTAAAATGGTTGAAAGTTGGACAATACTGTGCATTACCACGGGAAAATAATGTAAAACATCAAAAGTTACTTTGGAATGGATAATGCAGTCTAATGTTCAGCTTTTTGGGGGGAGCTAGATCATAATCCCATTTTAAATCTGTGAACAATGCTTCAAACTTTTTTTATGCAAGAAAACTAACCACTTTGAACAATTCTGCAAAAAAAACTTTGGTCAAGTATTCAGCCAAAATAAGTTTTTATATGCTAAGTAAAATGTGTGGGGTCAAGATGTATTCTGCTATGAGGCATTTCCAAATACTGATGGAGGATTGTGTTTGTGTGTGACTCTGACTGTATAATTTTACCCTGTTAAAAAAAGAAGAAGTCATAATTCAATTTAAAACATGTCCCAGGTTGTTTCACTTTACATGTGATAGATGCCCGTCATGGGCGGTCATAACGACATTAAACTTTGGAGTAGGACTGCATGTAATTATAGCTCTTTGTGTCTAGACATTATGTTGGTAACACGTGGGCTATTTAATGCCTCTCTTCCTTACATATTGATCCTCACTATCCATTACTCTGAGTCCCAACAGGAAACAAAACTTTAAATCACTGTTGTCTGAAAAAGTTGATCGAAGCACAACTAAAAGCAACAACCTCTGGATTTCCTTTTCAACTTTTCAGTTTTTACCTGTCATTTCTTTGAATATTAAACTTCCCTCAGACGGTTTTAAGATGTGAAGCAGATGCGTAACTTCAGCTCCCACACTCGTTATGCCTGTTCCCCTGCCTGTCTGTTTCCCTCTTTCTCCAGCTCCCTACATTTATCTAGTTTATATCTTTCTAGCTACAGAAATGTGGAGATCTTTCTTCCACTTCCCTTCCACCTCGCTGTCTCTGACGGCATCTCCGCTTTAGGACAGAGATAATTAATCTAAGATGCAACTCTGAGCCCCACTCCTTGTTTACATCTCCCGTGTGTGCTGTATGTGTGTGTATGTGTGTGTGCGTGTACACCAATGTGTTCCAACTGAGTGCATGTCACACATGTTTGGTGTGGTGTAGTTTTGCAAACGTGTGTGCGGATGCGTGTGTGTGTGTGTGAGAGAGAGAGAGAGAGCAAGAGACTTGCTAATTTGATTAACGAGTGTAAACAGTTAAGCTAACGGTAATGACTACCAAGCAGCCTGCTGCTGTAGCTAGTGGGCTTTATACTGATTACTATCATCATGAAGATAAACCCGTGGAGCAGAGAGTGTGTGTGTCTGTGTGTGTAAACACAGCAAGCCAGTGGGCAGTGTGTGTCTCTCTGTGCTGTCTGATTGTATGTGTGTGTGAGCCGAATGAGAGCTACGGGGCTGCATGAGCTTTTTTTTTTTTTTTTTTTTTTTGAGTATGTGTGTGTGCTGAAGCCACTTTCTAATCTATTACAGCTCAAAGAGATCTTCAGCTGACAAACAAAAGCTGCCATATTCGTGATACTGACTCATAATAGAAACACCCCAAAAACAGATTGCCCACCTATAAGGCTCTCAGGACACCACACTCAATTTTGTTCAGTGCTTTGAATGAAATCATGTTTCTCGCCATTTTAAGGTGTCTGATTATATTGCCAGTCAGACTGTATGACTGGCAATACAGTCTGACTGAAAGGTCTCTACTCTGAAGACTGAAAGGTCTCTACTCTGTTGGAACAATCTATATATGAGTAAAGGTCTTAAAGTTCTTCTCACATTTGTATCCAATGTATTTTTGGGTTAGCTTTACCATAGAGGTTGAGTCAGTAGCATACCTATTAAACTGTAGCCAAAACTGTAACGATGGTGTCCTGATTTACTAATTGTCTGCTCAGAAAAGAATGATAAGTGTAACTTTTTAGCATGGATTCAACACTTTTCATATCCTTTGTCCATCCATTGACTTCCACTTATCCAGGAACAGGTCATAGAAGAAGCAGGTCCAGAAGTGAAACCTGGAAACGCATCCATCTACCAGGGAAGTTTAGAGCACTCACTGCCGATAAGCTTTATGCAGATGGTGATTTCATTTTTCAGCAGGACTTGGTACCGGCCCACCCTGCCAAAGGTACCAAAAACTGATTTAATGACCACAGTGTCGGTCATTTATGCCACATCTTCTCAAAGAGTTCATGAAATGTCATTAATTTAGTCTTTGGGTAGTTCTTAGCTGTTTTTTAATCAATTTGATCTTTCTTCCACTCCATGTTTAATTCAATTTAATTCAGCATCAATAACCTCCTTACACAGTTTATTCTGCAGTTGAGTCATATTCTAATATGTTTCACAGTGTGCCCCTCTCCTCCCCTCAGGGCTCTCTCCTCAGCACTCGGCTTTTCTCTGCACTCAATCACATATGTGTGCACACACACGCACACACACTGCATGTTACAGGCACAAACGTAGTCATGAAAGCTCACAAGTAGAGACGCTAATAAACAGAACACACACGTATTAACATGCCTGCACTCAGAGACAGAAAGCAACTGGGAGGCTGCTCTCTTGGCTTGCCTGGAGAGGCAGAAGCTTATTATGGAGCCTTATTGAAGTCTTCAAAGAGTTTAAATTAGGGTGGAGAGGAGGGATTAGGAGATGAGTGAGAGAAAGAGGAGGGGAACGAAAGAGGAAGAACTGGGAGAAGTCGGAAGAAGGGGAAAAAGAAGAACGGTCAGAAGAGGATAAAGTGAGAAGAAGAGGATGGGGGGAGAAGGTAGGGACGAAGAGGACGAAATGGAAGTCAAAGAGTTTGCTGTCTCTTGGTGCTCTTAAAGGAGACAATGCTTGAACTCATTACAGTATTTTTCTTTTCCTTTAGGGAGTTACAGAGCTCTCTAAAAAGGAAACTCACCATTATCTTAACATTGTTTGTCCTCTTTATGATCAAATCAAAAAGATTCCACCATAGAAAATGAGAATATCAATAGGTGAAACATTCTGTTCATGTGAAGAGACTAAAGCAATCTTTGCAACCTTGATTAAACAAAGGAAAATTACTCCAGAACTCACAGAGAAGCACACACAAATAATTCACTCCATCATAAGTTAATAAGTAAATATTAATGTAGAGTTTTTCAACAGTTTTAATCTCTCTTCATAACCTCAACTGAATAAATGTAGTTAAGATTTACATAATTCATAAAAACTAACATCAATCGCAGCCAATTTTTAAAAACCAGGCTGCTATGTTTGATGTAGTCACAATCCTACCACCATAACATCTTCTCTGTTCTTATTGGCATAGTGACTTTTTTTTGTTGTTGTTGCATGGCCAGATTCATTTGGCTAAAGCCAAAGAAATGTTGTACAATGTATATATTAAATTGACCTTCTATTAAATTGCTTAGATCATTTCCATCCATCTGTCAACATTATGAGGGTGTAGCCCTGGCACGAGGCCATGCTTCCAATTCTCCACTGACGAAATCGCACAGGTGCTATGGGCCTCACATAACTGCTAACTGCTGTTCCAACTTATACATGTGAAATATGCACACACAAGAACTGAAACTCTGTGCAGAGTCAAAACTTTGGGAGAACTCTTAAAACACCCCATAGAGCCTGTTGCCGATGGATTTTTAATGTTGTGGTTGGGTCTTGGGACATCATGCATGAATACCTAACCAAAAGGCAATATTAACCCATTGTCTGCAGACAATGTCTCCAAATTTTGCCTGTCTGTCAGAGAGAGAAACCAGTAAAAGCAATAGGACAACTGCTGAGAAATGAGGTGTAGCAGAGGAAGGGTCTTGGAGTGGGTGGAAACAATTTAACCTGTGGAGAGGAGAAAACAGATTGCCAATGTGGCTAAACTTGGAGCAAAGAGGAAAGACCGAGATAAAAGAAAGACCAGAGAGGAGAGAAGATCAGAGGAAAATAGAGAGGCAAAAAAAGAGCAGTGAGGAGGCAGGCAGAGGAGAGGAGGAACAAACAGTGGGAATAGTGCGACTCAGAGGGACAGCAAAAGGCTGTCAAGGTCGCTAAACAAGTAGCAGAAACAAGGACCTGAAGGAATTGGCTGCAGTGCTGAACAGGAGTGACCTGTTAGTCATGGTCACATCCACAAGCATACAGCAGAGGAGAGAATAACGAAAACGCAACGACTGGCAAAACAGAGATGACAGTACAACTAAAGACAGAAATACACAGACAGTGAGTTAAATGTTCATGCGGTTTGGCTGACATTTGATTGCGAGTCTAATTTAAAGGGGAGCCTAATATTCTCACTAATATGACCATGAAACAGTATAAGGTTTCACATTTCAGGAAAAGTTGTTGCTGAAAATATATTCCACATCAATGCCAAGAGACTACAATTACTTTAATGTGCTTATCCTATTTCTCTCCTCAAAGCTAAACCAATTTGGGTCAACTCAGTTTGCCTAAAAACATTATTGGTTTTGTAAAAAATGGGCCATCGAACACTGAACACTGCTGGGATACATAAATTCATGTACAAGAACATAACAGTCAGTATAAAACCTGTCAGTTGGCAAAGAGATGAAGAGCAATGAAGGATGGCGTGTGTGTGTCTGTGTGCGTGTCTGTCCTGTGTGTCTCTGACTGCTGCATAGCAGCCTCTGGGGAGAGCAACATGGCATAAAGCCTGTAACAGTGATTTCATTCATTTTGTTTCATTGTGTTTAACAGAGATGGGTCGCTTACCTTCATAAAATCACTTTTTTGTCATCTGACAGCTGTGTTTGCGTGAAAACTGATTCAATCAGGGTTAATAAGTACACTAACCATATTTGTGAGGACAACTCTTGGAAAACAAACAGTGCACAGCTGAAGCCACAGAATACATTAACAGTGCCTGCACATTTATTCAGAACAATAAGGCGAAGGATGATGAACTGGTGAATTAACAACTTCCTCATTTCCTAACATGCACATACAATGACTTGCAAAAGTATTAATATCCCTTGAATGTTTTCACGTTTTGTTATGTTATAGCCACAAACTTGAATAGATTTTATGAGATAGATCAACGCCGAGTAGCTCTGCAGTAGAAAATGACATCTGAGATATAAATGTCATATTAGTATGGATGCCGTTCGTATTTCAGCATTGCTAATGGGATTCTAGGTCCCATGTCTTACCATTTTTCACTTCTTATTCCACAAAATGTACACTTAATTGATTTATTACTCAGGAAAAGCAACTAGTTTTCTTGAATTGTTATGCTATATTTTATGTGTAATCTATTATTGTTCCCGGAATAATACATGATTAGTTTACTTTTGAAGGACGACCAGAAAAAGCCCCCACTTAAAGCATGATTGCTAGGGTTCAAAACAAATTTGAGCTAATAATAATGGGCAACAATGTTACCTAAAAATATCCTAATGCTATTCCTTTTCCTGTTTCTTTCTCATTACTGACATGCAAGAACTCTCACCAACACATGTGCAAAAACAAATTCCAATGTTGCTATTAGAGCTTTTATCTCTGCATTGCAGACTATTAAACATTCATGTGTTGTTATTGTAACTAGAGAAATCTGGTTCATCCAGGCTGAATGACCCAAAATAAAAACACTTTGAATTGCGACAACAGCAACTTTGACAAGCAACTGTTTTATCAACAATGGACAATTGGAAATCACATCACATAGGTTAAATTGTTTTTCTAAGAGAATTTTCTAAATTTTACTTATTAACTCACCTGAATTAGGAGAGGGAAATACTAAAAAGTGATAAACAGGTTGTAATACAGAAGCACAAACATATGTAAATAGGTTTTCTTTCTCCCTAACACTTTGATTATGCCTTCAATATCCAACAGGATGTATTTCATGATGAAGTCACATTTTCTTCGTCTCCACCGTCTCTAAGCCTATTCTGGTCCTCAATTGAAGAGATCTTGCATTTCCCAGATCATATGCGGAAACTCTCTAGAAATCATGTTTTTTTTTTTTTTTATAGACTTGTGACCTACAGAAAGCTGAGACAGCAATAGTCTTGCATGGGTTTGAAATGTTTATTGTTCTTTATAAATCCAGATTTTAACATGCTATTCAAATTCAAATAAGCTGTAGAATTACAAAAGAAAGAAGAATGATATTGTTATGGACCAACATAGTCTCCAATGTAAATAACCAGGATTTTATGAAAATGGAGATGCACTAATAAATTGTCAAGTCAGTGAAATCTGGCATTCTGACAATCAGTAAAACCACCAGCTGTGTACCAAACATGACACACTGACAAACGTTTCGGTAGGGATCCTGTTGCTGACGGAATACAGCTTTATTCACCATTAGTATCAGTAACGGTTCAGTGTCAGAGGTATGTTTAAAACTGAAGTCACTATGAAGCACAAAAGTTGTAAAATGGTGCATAAGAGCAAAGGGTTTTACTACTTCCCTTTTTTTAAATTATCTGGAAGAAATTCTGATGTCCATTCAGGCTCCCAGTTAAACAGAGAGAAAGAGTGAAAATTTAATACGGGAGGTTGGTAATTGTTTTATTCCTTTGAGTTTTCTACTTCTGTCTATTTTGAAACATGCTAGATTAGAAAATGCTGGCGGTTATTTGGACACCCCAGGTAAGGATGCACATTTTACAGAGAATACACACAGAGGCCACTAATTATTAACGTAAGGTCTTAAAAACTTAAAACACCAACCCTGTGATAATTTTGTCTCTAATGGTTTCTAAATGATAGCTGAATCATGTTTTACAGCATATGCTCTGTTACACAGCTGATGTGAGATCACCTCTACGAATAATAAAGACTACTCATTGTGGAAGAGATGGGAATAAAAAAAATGAAAGCTTCTAATTAAAATTATAATAAAAAAGAAATCTGAATCAGCTAAAATTGGCATTGGAAGGTCAAAAGTGATTAGTACAGCTCTTGTAAAAACCTAAGGCCTACTCCAGTGTCAGTGGTGTAAAATTTTATAAAAGAGGCTCCCGCTAATCAGTAGACTGTACAAATGCAGACTGGAATTGTTTTAAGGCTTGTGGCAGAAATGATCTGCTTTGACGTTGTTACTCGTTGGTTTTTGTATTATTGACATAACAGTTTTGTTAAACTATAACAGTGCTCTGATGGATTTGGTAAAAATATAATTTGAAAAGTTCAAAATGTTTTCTGATATGATTTTGAGGCCAGTTTGCTTGTGTCATAACTCAGCCATCACATGAAAAGTCTTACTTAGAAGAGTCTCCTTAAGAAAATTCATATTTTTCTTTTATTTAAACTTGAAAGGTTAAAATATTCTCAACTTCTTAAACTTAGACACATATAAATTAGCATATAAATTAGCAGAAATATAAATGAAAGAAAATCAAATTTGTCTTAGAGAGCATATAGGAAGGATGAAACATTTTTTCTGAAGTTGTGTTTGTATCGTTAGCTGTAATTGTTTCTTTTAAGACACTGGTATGTGTGATTTGCCAAGCAACAAACTCTGTAAAGATATCACTGTAGGGATCGACAAACAAAACGGCAAACTTACATCTCTTAATACTTTTAGAAGTAAAAAAAATAGGTAAAGTCAGAAGCAGACAATGTTTTTTTTTCCATTTAAAAGTCTCCCATCCCAAATAAATTACGGGAGTTCCCTACAAGGTTTTATTACATTTAGCCCAGCGGTTTCAATGGACTTTTGAGGAAAGACAAACCAGACAAATTCTCATCAAAGTCTGAATATCTCTCAGAGGAGGAATGAAGGAATTACTCTTCGGGGTGACTATTAGACAGACAGAAAGGTTGGTTTAATTCAGACGTGACTTGTTCCGACTCTCTCTCCCTGCTTGACGATGTGTCTGTGTCAGCAGCTCCCTCAAGCAGTATAATTCAGCTCTCACTCCACGGATAAGGACTTCTATCCAGCTTTAGTCTGTCACAACATTTGTTCCACATTTAAATGAGACTGCTGTAGCAGGATGATTGCGTATAAACTTGCAGGAAATGGGAAGAACAAGGAAGGAGAAAAAGGGGATCATATGCGAGAGACACGGGGCAAAAGAAAAAAAGAATGAAAGAAAGAACGAAAGAATGAAAGCAAACACGAGGGAGGAGGAGCGGGACGGGGGTAGGGGCTAGACAGGAGAGAAGACACAAAGGAGCAGTGCTACTTTACGTGCCAGAAACATTCAGTACAATCAAGTGTTGTTTCGGCGTCAGTCCGCTCCCCATGGCAACTGTCCTGGATTCTGATTCATGCACCTCACACAGTAACACACATCTATTATAAATAGGATGGAAATCAGACATGGGAAACTGCCAGAATGACACTAATGCAATTAAGTAAAACTTATAGTCACGGTTTAAAGATGACACTCCAGTTAAAATTCTGCAGTTTGTATCATGAATGGGTTCTTCACATTTTTCTTCTGTCTTGGTGTCATCTTTAGTTATTAAATAAAGATAACTCTTAATCTGTAAATCTATTTTAGAATCTGGTAAAAACGTGATGATTTACACCATGAAACTCCCGGACTGACAGAGGGTGTGCTTTATGTGTATTACATTGCAGGAAACAGCAAATGGCTACAAATAGCTACAAGTTCAGATACATAATACAGACAATGTTACTGTGGTTTCTCTTATCTGATTGCATATGCAGCATTAGAGGTACATACCTCCATATTCACACACTGATGCTGTGTGATATCTTAACTGTTTGCACTAAGTGCAAGAAAAGCACTGCACTTCCGTATCTGTGAATGAGAAATGATTTGAATTACCTTTTTGGAATTCTCTGAAGGTTTCAAACATTTTATATTGAAGAAATCCAGATTTGCATTTTTAATGTGAACACCATGCTTCAGTTCTCATCTTTGCATTTTGGTTTATGAAGAGTCCAACAAAACTGTGCAACTGTGAAGACATATTTAGGGTGAGCATCTTAAGGGTCTCATCAGAAAAAAAAAAATAAAAATTTGCTTCACATGGCCGCTCCAGATCAGACAAAATCTATAATAAGTAGTTTTTAAGACAATGTCCTTGTAAGGAGCAATTTATGTTTATTGCAAAGTCTATGCTGCCTGGTCGAGCACATGTGTAATGAAGCTGATCTCAATGTGGCGTCTCAGATCACTCGAGGTAGTTTTGTGTCTTCAGCGTGTCGTCGCTCATCTTACTGTCCTTGAAAACTGCATGTAAGGGACGCCGGGTAAAAATAGACGGGGAATCTTTGCAGGTGATGAAGGCAAATTCATTTGTGCAGGTTTCAGCACAAGTAAAGAAGAGGAACCTGAAAAACACAGAAGCATACCATCTTTAACATTGCTGCACAACTGAGAGTTGTGCAAAGCAAACCTTTAGTCCATTCTTGGCAGAGCTGTAGAGAATTGACAGACAATTGTCACGGAACTATAAGTGATTAAAAAAAACACTGAAATCTAGACTAAAGCTCTGTTAAAACAAATGTTTTAACAGAGCTTAATACACAATGTTTTTCAAAAAACATTGTGTATCCCCCCTCCAGCAGAATGATCACGGGAAACTGTGTAGTTCACAAACCAGACATGTAGGGGGATTGTGGAAGATTGTGTACTTTCTTATCCAGAGATGTGTTTTTGTAATATTTTGGTTGCAGATGTACTCTATGTGTCTTAAGTGGTAGAATAAGTGATCTACAAGGAGCAGATTTTGCTTTAACACTCAAATAATCCAGCAACAAATGCACAGCACAGACAGAATAATGTTCTGCTGTAGAAACCAGGTCTGAGTGCACAAGTGCAAGAGATGTGACTCAGGCCATTGTTTGTGAAAGTTTTCGGTGTACATTTAAGCATCTATGATTTCCCCCTGCAGCTCGTTGTCAAAACGTTGAATTTTTGTCCGGCCAAATGCTGTTATTGCGTAAACGAGAAGCCAAAACTGCATTAAAATATTTGTGTTTCACAGTTATGGTGTTGTTATGTAAAAAGGGCCTAACCCCTTTAAATAGGAACAAATCAATTCAATTTGTTGTGTTTTTTTTCCCCCAACATTGCATTAGCAGACAATTCATGAAACCAGTTTGTGATGGTAGTGCTGCCGACGGTGGCCCACAGTGAAATGCTCTCCATGGCGATCTGTCGACCCGGGGTCATCGCCCTGCTGTTAATCACTGTGGAGATCAGTGATTATAAACATGCCACAGTGAATGATGAGAGAAACTAATAATACATTTCGGATAACGTTTGTCATTGCCAGTGTCACATCACGACAATGCCGCTACTCGCCTCTTTTTCAGCAGAAACAATTTACACCGTTGACTGCATCACTGTAGCAACAGCCTGCAAAGCAAAATTAATATACAAAGTGCAACAATGAAATCCCTAGCCGCAGACAGAAAGAAGTTAAAATGCCTTCTCTCTCTTTGCGAGTATGATTACCAATTTATTGTTACATTTTCTCTAAAAAGACTTACAGAAGATTCAAGCCTTTTTATTTTACCACGACTCCTTGCTGTAATACATTTTTAAGCTTTTAAAACTTGAAACAAACTCCTCTGAAAAGGAACAGGTAGATGTATCGGGGATATGTAATCTGTGTAAGCGCCTGACAAATACGTCTGTTTATTTTGAGAAGCACATAGTGGAAGCTTTCTGTTTTCACTGCTGAATGTATTTTCAGTAAACGCATTAAAAAGCCATTCACTGTTCATTCCGAAGCTAGAGGCAAAATGTGCTCTGAGTATGAGTAAGAGAATGCCTGTTTTTTTCCTATGTATTAGTGGGTGTTTGAGAATCTGTGTTTGCCTTTCCTATGCGTGTGAGCTCAGTGTGCGCACAGTTTGAACAGCTTTATATGTCTTTGTATAAAAGTGTGTTTGTTGTGTGTGTGACTGTCGATGTTTATTACATCAAGCAAAGGAATCCCTTCCTGGGTGTGATCCCCGTGCTCCGTTTCACCTCCTCCCCTCCCTCTCTAACTCCTGGTGACAGGCCTTCTTTTTAAAGCAGAGTGGATCCGAACGCAGGCGGAGCAGCCGTTAATTATGGATGGCCTGTTTATCCTCGCAGGAGCACCCAGGGAGGGAAAACATCCATTCCAACTTTGCCAGCGAATGCCTCAGCTACGCTAATATGACAGTCCACTTAGTGATTCTGCTAGCTAACACCTCAAAGCTACACTCTGCTCAGCTCACAAAGACAACATTCATTTGTTTGTAATCCGTGGATGGAAACTAACCACGCTAATTGAAACCCAACAACGACACGGTAAATATTGAACAACGGTACAGTGGCACTTTTTGGTCACCTAGTTCGTCTTTATGCATACAGTCTTATGGCTGTAAATATTGGTGCTATTTTTGGTTCTTCTGTTGGAATTATTATCTTATTTATGCAAGTTTAATGTCACTTAATTCTAAATTACGTGCTTAAAATATTGGACAAAATTAACATTGTTTTGTATAGGCTCAAATTTAGGATTAAAACTATACTCATGCTTCTAATGATTATAACCTAATTTGTAGGATATTTTTCTTAGTTATTAACCGCATGATTTGACGGGAAAATAGTTGTATTAACAGTTTTAACAGCGTCTAACTCAACAGACTCTGTGGCAACAGGAATGTCTGTTCTTTAGAGATAAATCGTTCACCAGGACAAGGTAAACCAGGTCTGCTAATGATAACCTCTTTTTGAGCTCGTATAACAGTTCAAAAGTGTGCATGTTCGAAGTGTTTGTATAAGGAGTTGGAGGAGATTCCAGAGCCTTAGAATGACACGTGAAATATTGTCTGAATTAACTCTGCTCTCGCTTTGTTTAAAAAGGAAACAGGTGCGTAGGACCTCTCATCTTAGTAATTTGACAGCCAAAGAAAGAGAGAACACGCCTAAACAGCATAAATTAAAACAAGGAAACACCTCTCAGATGAAACTCTTCACTAGAGGCACTCCCCTAATTTACATACAGCCAGAGGATCCAACCTCCTCTATACAAAAGATGAGGCGCGGAAATGAAGAATCAGAAAACATTACAGAGAACATTACATGTTCTCTGTAATGTTTCTTATCTTTATATTTGTCCATTGTCTTTAGTAAAATGTCTCTAGATCGGTTTGTCTGTTGTACAATGCATTGCGTGAGTTTTATGTTGTCCATTCTTTAATAAAATTGTCATGATTGTCGAAGTTGAACAGCAATGTGTGTTAGTTTGTGTGAACCAACTCCTGCCACGTGGGATCCTGCTTGAACCCGAGGACATGGGAGAATCAAAACAATTACAAGTCTTTCAAAACTAAAACTTGATTTGGTATGTTGTCAACTGTTGGAGTGCTCAATATAAATTACTTCTTCGATGTTTATGTAACCCAGATAAAATAGGAATTTCTCTTTAAGAAACAGACATGAGCGAAGCTACGTAGTCTACCTAGCCAATAGGAAGTTTAGTTTCCAGTGCGTATCAACCAATCAGAATACAGACTGTCGCTGTAGGTCCCGCCCTTCTTCCCCGTGTCTGTTTGTGTGTGAGGGAGAGATCCGCCATGAGGAGGAGACTGTTAAGCTGTGCAGCGTGAGAGTCTCTGTGTTAAGACGGTTATAGTGCTGGATACGAACTTGAAACAAACCCTTTTGCAGATAGAATTGCTGTTTATCATCAGACTAATAAGCTGGAAGTTTTTAAAGTGAGTGAACTTCAGTTGTTCTGCCGAACGCTGATAGAGCTACCTCATTAGCCTCGTTAGCTCTTATTGGCTATTGGTTTCCTGGAAGTTTCATCTCGTTTTCCGTTCAGCAGAAATGCCCCACGTGTCCAGACTGAGAGCCATCATGTTGTTGTCCCAAACATGTCGCATTGAGATCGGTCAGGTTTTTTTTTTTTCTATGCTGGATTGTTCCTGAGGTGGATTCCTCCTGTGACTTTGATGGAGAGCCTTCCCACCTGGACTTAGGAAGAACTGGATTCATTCTTTTCCATCTGGAGTCCTGCTGCACCCTGCGGTGTGGTAGGCCTGTGTCACTCACATCTTCACACACAGTTGGTTATGCGTGAGGCCACCGACTGACTTTATTTTTGCCTTTTGTTTCATCCTGGAATTTTGGACATTACCCTTTGGACAAGTTTTTATTTGGGACATTATAACAAACTGCTGTGTAGGAAATGCTTCTCATGTGAACGGTGTTGAGTCGATATTAATATGTTGTCTATTACGAGTTAGAATTCAGATTACCAGGATGCACCCAAAAGATTTAAAACTGAGAATTAGCACTTGGCCAAGTATTGTTATTATTTCTTGTATTTTATTGTACATAATATTATTTTCTTAATTGTGTGTCTTGTAAAACTGTTTGTCAATTTGATGGTTTATGTCACTAAAGCCAGTTGTTCTGTAAGTTCAATCAACTGCCTTTGTGTGTCATGTAAACACTCCGCTATGTGCTCCTATAGCCGAACCTATTGGCCCATTCATCTACAATATATAATACCCTTCTCTGCTGTGTTACATTTACTTTTAATTAACAGACATACCTTTGTGATTATTTTGTACATATATTAAATAAGTTTGACTGAAATAAAAATCCAGGTCCTATGTAGATGTCCAAACTTTCTGTCTTCAGAGTCTCTGCCCTCTTCTTTCTATCAGTGGTATGATCCTAGTTTGTTTTGCTTTTGACTGATCACAAAATAAGATCACACAATAAAATCCCAATGTCTGTCTGTATCATCTGCTCTCCTCGGTCTGTTCAGACTGATCTTTGTGGAGCAGAGTTGAAACAATAAATACAATGCAAAGTTCAAAGTTAATGATGCAGAACTATCGTTTTCTGACTTTTGTCATGGCATGATCAACCAGACTTAAATCTGCCGAATGTCCAACAAGTCATTCCAGAGCAGAAAGTAAAGATGACATCAGATACCGGTATATATTTAGATACAAATACTAAAGACATCATCAAAACCTAGTTTACCCCATGTTCCTACCAGTAGGCTGTACTTTAGAAACCCAGACTGCAACAAAAAATCTGTCACTCAAGACAATACAATACCAATAAAGACAATTTAACTCTGATGAAATATAATGTATTTTATTGAACTTTAAAGGTGGTAAATTTCAAAGTACAAATGCGGCATTCAATGAATTCAGATCAAAGAATTAGGTTGCAAGACAATTTCAGAAAATGCTTAAACTTGAAAGGCAAAAAAGTTGTAGTTTTTCTGACTCTGTAGTCATACAGAGCTCATTGCTGTTTGTTTGAAGTGCTACAAATTTACTCTAATGACTAGACCTCCCTCTGTGTCGGAGATAACCATTCCCCCCCGCATGAATAAGCAAACTGTAGAGGTAGTCTTGAGAAAATTCAGACTTGAGGGCAGAAAAGTGAAACTTTTGTTTTTCTTTTATGCATACAGCATTTGGTGCAGTTCTTTTTTAAAAACAGTAGTTGAGGCTGTAGGTAAAACATACCTATATTCAACAAAGAAGAGTTTAAAAAGGTATAACTTTCATAATGCAACTAATAAATGATACTTTTTAGTTGTTTTATAAACAAGTCAAGCATTTAGCAAAACGACTCAGCTTAAATTGAATTGTCCACTTGAATGTAGAAAATGTGCTCTTGACTCCAGCTTAACCCTCTTCCTGTTTAACGACAGAAACTACTAAGCATACACTTCACAAGTAGTGCAAAAATCTTTAAATCTCCAGGTGTCTCAGACTTTATGCCCGATTTACAAAAATACCACCAGAGCTGGAAGGAATTGCGCATCTTGCTGAGCAGGCTAAATGCTGCTGGATGATGCATCCTTCAAGCACAGACACTGTATCTAAGGGTCGTCATACAACACATGGCATCCATAATTCATCAATGGCAAGCTCTTTCTTTGTGCATCTGAATGTTTGCTCATCTTCCATTCAAGTCTTTATGGATGAATATTCATGAAGCCTCACAACAGTGCTGACATTTCTTAACAGTTTGGAACAAAAGACTGAAGCTAAAGTCCAATCTCTTTAAAACTAGGATATGTTACTTCTCATCTGTGAATTGTGCAGCAGTATGATGTTTGTTTTGCACTCACAACAAATATTTGGTACAATTTCTGGTCATTCATAGGATGGTATAACGCACAACAGATGCTATTCAGCACCTGTTGTTTGACAGCACATATTTTCTTGTGCTGTCAAACATCCATCCATCCATTTTCTGGTTGGGAGGGCTGTTGGTGCCTATCTCCAGCTAACGTTCCAGGCGAGAGGCGGGGTCACCCTGGACAGGTTGCCAGTCTGTCGCAGGGCAACACAGAGACAAGACAGGACAAATAACCATGCACACACACTCACACCTAGGCCAGTTAACCTGACAGTCATGTTTTTGGACTGTGGGAGGAAGCCGGAGAACCTGGAGAGAACCCACGCATGCACAGGGAGAACTACGTGCAGAAAAACCCCGGGCCGGGAATCGAACCCAGAACCTTCTTGCTGCAAGGCAACAGCTCTACCAACTGCGCCACTGTGCAAGAAAATATTTTTATCTGTTTGACAAGGTGACTTTTGCACCACAGGTGGAAATGTGAATTACATCCACTGTAAGCTACACATGGTCTCACTCCAAACAAAGCTGCAACTTGGTTCGGCTGAATCTGTACTTTATGGCACGGCCCCGATCCAGATCAAATCAGTGTGCATGCTTGGAGTAGACACCAACTCATCATTGGAGATGCTCATCATTCACCAATCAGCAATCTGATTTTCTGCAACTAGAGAGACGCCGTAGCTCCAAACAAGTGGCAATGGCAGAGAATGGTTGGCACAACCCACAGACCGAGCTCTGCTGGTGCACATAAAAACAGATTTTCCTCACAAATGTGACACCCTTTAAATGGAAATAAATTTATTTTCAATGCTATAGAATTTATTTCCGAGAGGCATTGTTACATAAAAGAAAAAGAAAAATCAACCAAGCAGAAATTTTCTTAATTTTTGAGCAAATAAAAATAACTTTGTTCAGTGACATGACAAAATGTGGAAAAGTTTAAGTAAAGTACTTTTGCAAAGCGTTATACCAACCAAGATAACTTTTTAGGCCTTTAAAGAATGTGAAACTCTTAACTCAGCTCATGAAAAGGCAAATCTATTGAAAATATATCAGTGTTGTGTGAGCTGCTGACAAATGTGTCTGCTTATTTCCTAATGCACACAGTGAAAGCTTTTTGTTTTCTCTGATGGGCTTTCAATCAGAACAAGTTGCTCCACCTGTGAAGCCTCCTCAATGAGAGGCGTGTCATAAAAAAGATTTATTTAATTTGAACACATTAGTAGCATCTCAACTGAATGGCATTAACACAAATTTACATCTTTATTTCTTTATTATTTATTTACCTTTTTGTATATGCTGGAGGAGCATCCAGTTTACAAGACAAGTTCAAGTTTTTGGTTACAAAGATTTGTGATACATTAGCTTGTACATAAGGCAGGTCTAATTTCTGCCATGTAATTTTATGAGCACAGGCAGTATCAGATCAACCTTAAATACTAATAATAATGAGTAATGACAAAAATTACTTACTGTATATAAATGGTTTGCTCTAAACACCAGATGTACAATAATACATTTCAGACATTTATAGAAACATCATATAATTCATTAAAATGGTGCCCAAAAAAAACTTGGATTAATTGAAATCAAAACAGTCAATACAATTATCAGAATTATTAACGCAACTACACATTTTCCTGGTATTGTGCAACCTGGATGTGTTTATTAATCTAGTCTTTGTTTCCACATATTTCGATTAGTGCAGTAAACATTGAAGTATAAACACAGTTTAATAGTTTCATTTCTGATGGATGCCAGAACGGGACTTAAAGGTTAAACATTAAGACTTGTACTATTGCAAGCGACTGTTTGTTTTGTGAAGGTGCAGCTGTGTTTTGGCAGCATGTTGAGGGAAAGAGGTCACTCTCCCACTGTGTGTCGTAATCTTTGGTGCTCTGGATTGGACATTTTGGCCCATATGAATCCCGGCTGCATGGTCCTAAGCGGGCAAACTTCCAGATATTGTTTTGCTGATTAAACCTTGCTGAACAAACCTCCCATAAAGAGACGAGTAAACTCAGTAGAAACTGGTCTGGTTTACTCAGGACAGGAGCTGCTGAAGAGCTCCAAGTTTACATGCTACACATGAACAGATGGATGTATGAAACTGGTTTAAAATATGTTGATAGCTAATGCTGCATAAGAGTGGAGAAGCAGATGATGCGTGGAGGAAATCAGAAAGTATTTCTTACACACGGAATACGCCGCATTTGAAACTCCCTGCATGATATGATGCTGGCTAACAACTAAGATAAAATAACACAGTAACCTTCAAACTCATGTAAGTAGATAAAGGCCCAATTTGATCCAGTATCAACGTGAGGCCCAAAGTCGTGTCATTTCTGAACCAGATATCGAGTTCAGGCTGCAAATAAATTCTCTGCTTTGGACTGAATTGCTAAAAGTCACGTTTTGTCATTTTACTACACAAGTTTAAGCTTAGAGGCAAAAAAAAAAAAAAAGTTTTAAATATAACTTTAGAAGCATTTGTCAGATTTTCTAGATTATTTCAACTTTAGCAAACATATGGAGCTTATTCCAGAAGTCCACTGCCAGTGGGGACAGCCTGCTGCAGATTGATCGTTCTGCTGCTGAGCATGCCGTTTCTTGGACATATTTTAATAAGGCCTGGAGTTTTCTTCTGTTTCAGGAATATTCTTGCTTATCTATATGGGGGATTCTACAATGAGCTGGTTAATATTGGTGGGGACCAAGATGTCTGAAATTCTCTCCTGAACTTGTTGCTCATGCAAACTGATCTTGGAGAAACAGAAAACAAAGAATATATTGATAGACTGGTTTACTTTGCAAAAAAAGCATTTGTCTTGCAACCTTAATCCAGACAGCGGGAAAGTGTAGGAGATTGTCACATGTTGAGCACAACAGTACCAATCAGAAAGTCATTCAGCTCCTCCTGTGTGGCAGTCTGTCTCTTGGCAGTCAATTCTTCTATAGTTTCTTTTTCAGCTTAATTGAAGAAATGTTCAACTTTTGTAATGTAGCAGGTGTCCCATTCGCTCCTCAAGTATGAATTTTCTGTGTCATTTTATGGACTGATATATCAGTACAATGAGGTAATTTTAAATCTTTGCAACATCTCTGCAAAGGATACAAAAAGGCAAATGACAAGATATTTCTAATAGGACAGGTCATTTAGTACTAGGACTGATAAAAGGAGAAAAACAATGTTTTAATGAAAGCAAAATTTATATTTTGACAAAGTGTCAGTTTAGCATGTACACTTATAGTAGGTTTTGCAGGGTTTTTTTTTATTTTTCCCTCTAACAATGTTGTTTGTTTTTCCAATGGATTGCACAAGACATAAGGTAGAAGTTGTCAAATTTGGCATTTTAACACAGGTGCATACATTTCATGAGCCACTACATTAATATTGCTCTGAATTTTCTCATTAACCTAACAGAGCATTCCTTGGACCATAAACTTCAAACAACTAATGTCTGCGTTGTGGATGCGCACAAATTAGGATACAGTTAGTCTGTGCTACTTGAGTTTATGTAGCTGTCATGCAGCTGCTCCTGTATCTGTAAAACCGTTCTCTGGTAGCCCAGCTGAGATTTAGCCACATCAGTCTGAATGTCAGCCTATGCAAACAAATTCTTTATCCAACATGTGCTGCCAGACTGAGAATTCATGCTTGGGATTTCAAGATGAATGTGTTTCTCTGAGTGTGCCTATCTCATCCTCAAAGCCCCAAACCAATCAGTCAGTTCTCTGATGACCGTGGCTCATTTAGCTCTCTCCCGATTGGTTCTGAAGGCAAGAAATACTCTGGGATTGCCCCAGTGGGAGGTTGGGAATTGGAGTTTTAAAGTTCTTTATGCATTTCTCTTAATTTCCTTGAACTCTTTAATGTTTGTCTGTATTTCATGGTAGGTCCAATGAGTGTGTATGTGCAGAACTGCGTGTACTCGGCAGTGTTTGCAGGAGAGTTTGTGTGTGAGTAAAGAAGTTTTAATTAGTTCATGTTGCAACATATTGTAGCAATATGTGGCCAACAGGAAAGCAGATGTTTATTGTTTTTAACAGTTTAATGACTGATCTTTGCCAAATCTGCTTGTTGGAGAGCGTCTGCAGCCAGAGGCCTGACACCAGAAGCTTCTCCTATCTCCTAAATGCTACTCAGGAGAGACCAGTGTCCATAATCATCTCTGTGGAAATCATATTGCATACGAAAAAGATGAGAAGAAGTAACATGATTTCAAAGACCAACTAAGAATTTTTTGCACAAATATGCCTATTATTAAAAGGTAGTTTTTTTTACATTGTTTAACATCAGTCAAGCAATACAACTCTGTCCTTGTATTCATGACCATAAACTGCAACTCACTGGGTGTAGCCACAGGCGATGAGTATTTTGTTTTCTATACACAGAAAATTGGCCATCTGCCTAATTTTGGTCAGATTTGCCTCCAATTCAACCCTGACATAGAAGCAAGGACATCACAGGATGTCGAAAGGTGTACTGTGGTAATTGACACCAAAATTTTAGCAGCAGATCCCCAACGTCCCATACATTGTGGGTGAGGATTGGAATCCTTTCTCCAGCACATCCGACAGATTCTCAACAGGGATGAAATTAGTTGGCAGAGTCAACACCTCAAACCAGTCACTGCTCCTTAAAACACTCTGGAGCCATTTTTGTTTCCATCATGGTTTTGAACAATACTCGGGTGGTACATGTGAAAGTAACGTCTACACAGACGGCAGGACAAAAGAAATGCCATTTTCCTCTAAAACTAGAGTCACACAAGCAGTGACATAGTGTAGCTTACAGCATGCCAAAGGAACCGTCCCCAGACCATTTTACCCCCAACAGCCTGGACTGTTGACACAAGGCTGAATGGCTCAGTCGTCTCGTGCTATTTTTGTCAAATTTTGCCACCATCAGGGTGGCCTAGAAGAACAATAGACAATTTAAAGTCACTTCAAATTACTATTTTAGTGTTAAGTAGAATTAATATCATGACCAAATGTTAAATTGTTGGCTTTAGAACTGTTGTCAGTAAAAAAAAAACAAATCTTGAGATTTTCTTAAGGAGCTCCCAAACACTAATGAGAACATAATTAAGTTAAAGTACTATCCTTCTGATTTAGAACAGAGATTTCCTGACTTCATTAAGCCCAGGCTTAGATTGTGAAAGTGAAATTGATTCACAACTTTGACTATTGGTCGAGTATGCATGCATTTCAACATACTGGATTAATAAAGCAGTAAAAATCACAACGCAAATAACGTAAGCTGCCAAGACATTGCCCCAGGTATTTGTAAGCAATCCACAAAAATTGCCTCACCATGTTCATTTTTTTTGTTGTTGTTGTTTTGATGTCCTCCACTTTTTTCCGTACACTTATCACCGCTTAACACTTAGCTTATCTATTTGCCGTTATCTGCGTTATTTTTTTTTTCAACAAATGTCTTATTTTTTTAAAACCATTTTTAAGTCATAAAAACCTGTTCACATATTATTAGCATTTTACAGGTTTGATTCCTTTGTGTTTTCCATCAAACTGTTAACTTAACATGTTGCTGCCCCTTACCCAGCAGCTAATTGAAGCCATCAAAGTCAGCTCTGATCAAATGCATAAAAAAGTAGACGACACAGGCACACATATTTAGACAGAAGACGACCAGGAAGTTGCTCAATTAGGGTTTAAAACAAAAGCTGGCTTAGAAAACTAAGAATATTCTAACTTTGGTCATCAAAAACATAAACGAAAGACTTGTGAGTCAACACAATTATGTACTCACAGATTTCACTGAAGGCGTGTTTGTCATAGTACCAGGGGAGTAAAACCAGTGCAGGGAGGACACTGGGAAGGATTGCAAACACACCACATTCCTGCATGCAGACACATATACGTTTACATATATAGGTGCCTGTTCTCTCTCTCTCACGCACACACCCACCCCAACACACACACACCCACACAGGGGAGCAGGATAAAAATACCATGCTGACAAGTCAATTAATCAGATGTGAAGGTGCTGAGCAGAACAATCCTTTACAAGGCTGGAGTTCTAGGGTTCAAAAACACTGTGTGTGAGTATGGGTGAACATGTGGGTGTGTAACACTGAAGTTTCTGTGCTTAATAACCTGTGTCATAAGTTGTTGATCAGAACATTCTGGAGAAATAAACTGAAACACCTGAATTGTTTTTGTGCCCGATAGGGCAATATATTTTTTGCCATCCAAGCTCAATTTTTATTTAAAATTTTATTTTTAAGCTACACTTTTCTTTATTTTTGTCTTGATTAGTGTGGTTGATTTAGTTGTTATAAGATAACATTTGACTTAACATTTTTCTACTTTAAATAAAAAGAATACATTTAATGACCTACTTACGCCTTGGGGACTGTAATACTGTAATACTCCTATAAGAATTATGTCAGAAACAACTAATGTAGAGTCCATTTATAAAGGGGATCCCTCACCATCTCACACTGTCATGGTTTTTATTCTGAACCCAGCATAATTTCATACCCGCTTTGGGAACATTTTCACACCTGCTGTAAGAAGTGACTAAAAGTATTTTTTTGATTATTTGATAATATTATACATTACAAAAGTGAGATTTGAGAATTCCAACAAGTATCTTTTGGATAGTAGTTTATATACATATTTTTGTTTACAGCAGGGCATAGTGTGTCATATTTTATTAGATTCAACTTGTTCATAAGGAGAATCAGTGGAAAGAGACTTCAGTTTAAATTCTTTAGAAAATAACATAAATAATACGTTTTTATAACTAAAAAAAAATGCTTAAGCAGAAAGAAAATTGCAACGCATTATGTGAAATACTGGTGCAAATGGGTGAATGAGTAACTTCACTCAGAGCTGCAAAATAGGTGAAGGATTGTTGATATTGTAAATTAACAGAGAAGGACCCAAATACTTAAAAACACAGCAAAAAGCTACTCAAAACATATGAAATCTTTAATTAAACTTACAGCACTTTTGAAAAACAACTCAAGCTACAAAAAGAGACCCACTGAAGGGAATTTTGCTTTAACTAAAATTTTAAAATCCCAAGGTCATGTTGACAAAATGCCCAACTCAGTTTTTGTTGACAAAAACTGAGTTGGGCGACACAATCAGGCACTGATAAATTTAAAATCGGATCTGCTATAACCCAAGATCACAGAGCCACTAGGTTATTTCTTAAAACATAAAATGAGTTTAACACTTAAAACTGATATTCTCTGTTGATATGCTATGTTTTTCCAGTGTAATGTATTAATAATGTTGTGTTCCATGTGATTTAGGTCTTACTAAGAAATTTATGAGCAGAAATTTTTATGTTCATAACTGATATGCGCTTATGAGGATTTCAAGTTTTCATTGGGAATCTGAGCTGATTCTGACTTTCACTAACTTTTTTTTTCTGAATATGACGCAGGTAATGAAAGAATTTAATTTTGATGACCATTTATGTGTCCCAAAGGTTATAGAAGTTTTATCAAAGTCACAAATGGTGCATTAATGTAAATTATTTTTGGTGACTGCATTTATGCATTTAAAACAAGGACAACAAGTTTTATTTTGTTATTTTCTGTTTTTGACCCATTGATCATCAATCAGATCTATTTGTTTCTCAATGATTGCTGGTGTTTTTGTAACTCTACAGGTCGGTCACTGCAACATGTGGCTGAACTGTGGAGTCAAAGCACTACAATTAAATGTAGTTCATTATCCATAATGATCAGTGTGGCCTGTCAGCACCACTCAGATGTGTTGACTTTGGTTTGTTATCAGCAGTGTGACTGACTGACATCTCCAGAGCAGTGCTGAAAGCAGTCAATCAGCAGTTGCTACTGCGGTAATAACAGGGATGTGTGCACTCCCCCAGGAAGAGCTGTCAGGTCAATGGATCACTGCCATTCTGACACGAGCACACATTCATACACAGACTCGCACAAAAACTGAAACAATGCATCCATCCGCTTATAAAAATTCAGCAACTTTGGTTTCATCCGCACAGTAAAACACTCAAGCACAAACAGTTTGTGCTGCTTCAGTCCCCCTTTTTTTAAATTACAGATAGACTTCATTAAATAGACGAATACACGTACATACAATGTTTAAAGTTCTTTATTACCTAACATGAGCTGGACTACATTCAATTATAAAATCAGTTCAACAATTTCTACTACTTTCTACTTCTACATGTTTAGAAGTAGAAAGAATTTTGTTTATTTAAAAATTATGACCAAATACAGCAAATGAACTGAAGTTTACAGTCATTTTTTGTAAATATTTGCTTGTTTTCTCAAGCTGAAGAACCACCCTGCTTACGAATTTGGGGGAAAAAAAAAAAGTTTTTAATGGACCTGAGTTTTATTTAAAAAAAATTTAAATCAATTCAGTGTAACAGAAGACTTTAATGGATCAGAGTTCTTCACAGTACGTCTGATATTTACTGTAGCATTTCTTAAGTATTGTCACTGCAGTTTTAATAACATCAGAAAATCCATCCATCCATCCCAGCTTGCAGCACCTCCAGAGAATGCATTGGACCGTTTGCTCTTCTTCAAAGTTTCCTCAGGTAGTGGAGCCCCTCCCCCTACATCTAAGGCTCAGTCTGAGGTAACTAATGTCAAACATTTGTATATAATATCTTGATCATGTTCCATATTACATGGTTTAGGTTAATATTAAAACATCAACTGTTAAATCAAGAGGTTTGCTTTTCCTTTTAGATATGTTTGGAACAAACGACGATGTGTATTTCTATCTCCTAGCCCATCTTACCACTGTCCATGGACAAGAGACTAAGATATTCTACACAAAGGCAAACACAATGGGTAACTTGCATTATAGCCATGCTGGAGCGTCAGATATGAATCTAATATAAAGTCACGGTCTCTTCTCTTCATGACTAAGATTTTGTCCCTGAACACTGCAAACTGAATTGATAATAAACGCATCCCTGAGTCTTAAAAATAGGAACAAGCTCAACTGTGATCCAAAAATCTGGACACAAATCATGCTTTGGTTACACAAGAACCATATAGCTCTTAAAAGCAAACTAGGCCTCACATATCAGAACAAGCTACCAAAGGCTTTGGAAGAGTCATTCAAGAACCATCTACAAATAATAATAATAAAAAAAAACAACAAACAACAAAGAAAAAACATGTGAAGCACAGACCTAAACTCTTCATCTCCACTGTTTCTACCCTGCTTCTTGTTTCTACATTTTCTAATCTGGTTCTGGGTTCTAGAGTTTGTACTTAAACCAAATGTATTATTGGAAACTGTTTTTAAAATATTCTGTTTCCCACACATAGCTAAAACCTGAAATGGTTTTTGCTTTTAGCAAAACAAAGTTTGCTTTGGGTATACTTGGTTGTCATAAAGTCACAGAGAGCTACACATTGTCAAAAGATAAAACTGGGATAAATGTGGTCTACTCAATGATTTCATGTATCTATAAGTTGTTCACTTTCATCCTTTCGCAACACTTTATCACTTGTAGGTCAATCAGTCTCTCGCACACTGCAGAACAACATGGAATACACAAAATTAAACAACATTTGTTACATTACATTGGACCTTAAATAAGGGATCAATATGATGAGGAATAATTAAAGCGGCCCCTTGAGGTAGATGCATTATAAGTCTCCCACCGTTTTACCTTTTTGTTCTGCTGGTTCTCCTGCTGGGCTGAGTTTCACTGGCTCTGATATTCGGAAGTATTTTGTTTAATAAAATTAGAAAACCACAAGATTGATTTCTCTAGATTTGATTTAAAAGACATTATCTAAAAAGTTGAAGTTAATAATAATATTTGCTCTGTATAGCTGCCTGAGGTATCTCCCGCTATGACTTGACATACATTTCTTGAATTGTCCTAGAATCTCTCTTCCAAAATAGTTTTTTCTTCTTCTTTCCAAAATGGTCTTTATCTGGCTGGTTGAGCTCCCTCTTTATGTACTTATTCTAGTGGACAGTCAGTTCTTGTAATTGTAAAATCAACGCCAGCATTTGATGAACTTCATGACAGATTTTTGATCTCATGAAGAAACAACGTCAATACTTGTAAGTCAAAAGTTGGCTGGATTTCTGATCTAAGCAAGTGCTTAGATCAGAAATCCAAACAGCTCATCAGTGCTTTGCTAAAGTATTGCAAAGTTATTATTGTATTGTAGGTATTGTATAAATTAGGGCAAAGGAATAAAGGGCAAGATTATAGAAACATTAATTTTTTGAGTTTTATCGTGTTACACATAAAAATCAAAAACATATCTGGAGTGTTGCTTTGATTTGTTTATTCATGTTTGACAAATCTTTGTATCTTCCATGACAACTATTCGGAGTTGCTTAACACTTGCTAATTGAAAGTGCCGCCTATTTATACAAAGCTCCTCATCAACTCTGAAGTTTCAGATTTTTGTTCTCATGAAGAAACGTCAATACTAAATGCAGTGTGTTGGAAAGCGCAGGAGATTCTTAAAAAGACAAAGTCCCAATTTCAAGTCAAGTTTCTTTTAAACCCTTAACCTGCAGCGGAACGCCCACATGCCGTCTTTCCATTTTTCTATTGTGTTTTCAGTTTATAATAACTGAAGGTAACGTAGTTGCTTGAATTTGCTCTTTAAGTGAATAATACTGCCCCTTTCAAATCATTTCTGAGGCTCTATTTGCCATCAAAGATGCAGAACATTCCAGGCAGCACAGATAACACACTGAAAATACTTGATTGGTTTATCCGTAAAAAAAATTTATAAATAAATAAAAACCTTCCAAAACACAAAACTATGCTGGTGTGTGAACCTCGGAAACAAACATAGAAACATTTGACATGGTTATGCTTACACATCTTTCATTATTCTTTTTACCGCTTACCACTGGCACTGACTTTTTTGTAGTAGCAGTGAACTTGCTAAAGAAGAAGTTTTCTAAAAACTCAGGCATACCTGCAAGCATGCTGTGAAATTCGGTCTGCTGCAGCGGTTCAGTCTGGCCCTGATTCACTGCCTGCGCTCGCTGCTGTGAGTTACAAGTCATAGGAATCAGGCTGGAGAGAAATAGAGGTGTCTGTACTGTGATCCCCACAAAGTTGCTTTGCCATTATCCATTATTTGAGTGAGTCAGGCACCGGCGAGGCTTGTAAAAAAAAAATAAAATAAAAAAATGTTCCCGTCACCAAAATGAAACGACTTCTCCTTGAAGCTCCTTCTCAGTCCTATCACTCTGTTCAATCACAGCCGTCTCTCCTCTTCCACTTCATCTTAACGTTTTTTCTTTTTTTTTTTCTCTCTCATTTTCCCTCTTGTGCTTATCTCTAAAGGTCAACTGACTTTGGACTCACAGTGGTTATGATTTCATAAACTAAGTGAACTCCCCCACCCCCATCCCTCCTGCACGTTACAGTGAAAGGACATCCTCGGCGGGGGGCTCCGATTTATATGTAAATGAAACATGTCCAGGCGGAGGTGCAGACAGCTCGGATGGAGCAGACCGGAGTAAACAGGCTGGTTTTAATGACCTTTCATATCAAGCAGGGACATGGTTGTTTACAAACAAACAGAAAGCGGTCAGACTTGTTTACCAATTAAACAGTAGTGACAGATGTGTTTACAATCCACCAATGCCGCCAGCCTTTGATGATTTTAATATTCATACCTGTGCTCTGCTGGAAAAAAAAAAAAAAAAAATCACTCTCTCCGCGGAGCAGGAATGCATTTTAAATATTGGTGAAGTTTAAAGCGAGAGAACAAAACGAAAAAAAAAAGGTGAAATTTTTAAGAGGAAAAAAAAAACTGTGCCTGACTTAATTAAATCAAATTTTTTGTGGAAATGTGCGATAAAGCAATTTCAAACTCTGAATAAATGTTTGTTTCTGTGTGGTTATTCTTGTTTGTTGGAGTTCTGTGAAAGTGTGAGTAATCTCCAGCGTTTTTAGATTACTTCAGAATATTTCTGCAGGAGTATTGCTTCTGACTTAAGCATTTGCCTTGATTTATTGCTTTTGTTTTCATCATTCTCTGCAGTGCTGTTCACTATAGGGGTAGCTTCCTATAAAAATGATTCATTATCTTTTTCCGTGTTCACTTTTTTTTTTTGTGGCTGCTGAAGACAGGTGGAGAGAAAGGACTGGAGCAAAAATAGAAAAGCTGGGGGTTTATGTCTCACAGTTACTCAGTTCTGTCTAAAGTTGTAATCTAGGAACTGTTGAAAATAAAAGTGAAATGGGATGTATTACGTATTGATGGACAGTCTTTCTTCATTAGTTTCTTCTCAAAGCTATCCATAAAATGCACCATACACAATAAAACGCATTATGCCCCTGGTTCCTGACTGCAGTGCACACAATGAACACTCATCTCTCCCAGTTCAGCCAGAGATGTCCGCTGTAAAACTGAAATAGGAACACTGATATATTTGTTCTGGGCCTCATTTTTCTTTTATTTGACAGACACAGAAATGTAGAAAGAACGCTCGAGACTGACATAATCCAGCAAATTGCCGCTGGTTGAAACTGCAGTGACATCACCGTTCCCATTTATTTTGTTTATTTAAAATTTAAGGATCTACTGAGTTTCTGGAAATTCCATTTGAGTGAATTAATTATTAGCTGAATTTATCAGCAAGAAAGTCATTCTAAAATTTCAGTTTCAAGCAATGCAGCACTCTGAGGTGAGTGAAGCATCTGCAGGCTGTAGCAGGATATTAACACTTGTGTTACCAATGGGTTGTCACAACAATAATCGCAGCTATACTTCTGCAGCAGTGGTACACAGCAGGGGAAGCATGCTTACAGATTTCCTTGCAGGATCACTGGCCTAGCAACCGGTCAAATATTTGGTGCTACAGTTTCAAATGTGCAATAAAAAATGCCAGGGTGTTACTTGGCATCAAGTTCTTCTGCTATGTCCCTAAAAGAGTATATGGTGTTGTGTAACTGTGGTATTAGTCTGGCTACCTGAGCAGATACCCTGACTAATTGTATGTATCAGCTGGTTAAGAGTCAAGAGTTTCTCTGAAATTAATAGTAAAACAAAGTAATGTTCTGTTATAAAATTATTTAAGTTTACTTTAATGAACTTTTTGAGTGTTTTTGTTTGAGTATCAAAATCAAAATACTATAAATTCCATTATTATGACTGCAATATCTGATGTTATTTCGTTTTTTTTTTTTACTTTAAAAATAAAAGCAATACGATGATATTACATATTTTTGTTTAAAAATCTTGCTGGCATATATGATGCCCCCTTCATCACTCACACAGATCCACAACGCTGTCCGTCAGGTTCAAAGAAGAGTCCAGACAAAGTTAGTCCATACGGGTTTCACTCCTCTCCTCCTACAGCCATCGCTTTGCTTCACTTCTGGTTTCTCCTTTGACCGGGCTCTGATTTTAAAATAAATTTAGTTTAAATTCCCCATCGCTTTGCTTCACTACTGGTTTCTCCTTTGACCGGGCTCTGATTTTAAAATAAATTTAGTTTAAATTCCCCAATAATAAAAACAATTTTATTCTAATCATAGATTACAATTATATATTGTATAATACAAATAACAGACATGAAATTCCTGTCACAATATATATTTTATATAAGGAAGCTTTTATTAAACCTTATCAGTTTAAAACCTTTTTAAGTCGTATTTATACTTCGTCAGCTTACTCTCTTTTTTACCTATTTATTATGAACCATTATGATAATGAACTCAAACATCAAGGCATTACACATACCATAACACAGTGTAGACATTTTCAATCAAAGTTATTATACCGTGATCTAATTCTGACCCATGTGTAATGGGAACTGAGCATACAAACTGTGCTGTTCCAGGCAGAATATGTGTCCATAGTTGCTGAATACAAAATCTAAGCTGATTCATTTCACTTGTGCCATGCATTTTGAACAGGAGACAGATCTAGACTGTATGGACTCATCTCTGATGGTGCTGAATTAGCACTGACATGACACTTCAAAAATGTGTTCAGACTTCTTAGGATTAAATTTTGCCTTCATTTTAAAGAATCTCCTTAAACTTCCAATGTTCATCTTTGCACCAAATGCACTCTCACTTACCCATACTCTGATACACTTTATGTTCATAAAAGATATGCATGTTTGCTTGGAGCTTTGAACATCCCATGTTCCTAAAAGAAAGTTCAAATGTGAACAATGTGGTCCAGAGTGTTTTTGTTTTTTGATTGGCTTTTGCCATGAGAAACAGATCATGTTACCAATTTCTCTCATAAAACAATCAAATCTGCACTTTAAATCATGTATTAAAAACTTTTGATTAGGCATTTCATACAGTCTTCATGCTCACATCTATGTTTTAAGAAAACCTTTACCTCACTGTATCTGCTTAATGAACCTTACTGCTGAGTTACATATTCTTTGATTTTTGTGAAGGAAATTCATTACTTGATATTTGGCCATCCCACTCAATCCGCCGCCTTTGATTTTCAGATAAGCCGTGAATTGAAATGTCAATATTCTCATTACATCTTACTTTGTCTGTTCAAGTGAAGTCATTAGTAAACAGTCCATAAATAATTATTTAAACTAGATGTGACAGAATAAATGGAACAGGAAGACAGATGCTCTGCTCTGATGAATCTCTGTTGCATATCAGACACGACAATTTAAATTTTGCAGTTGTAAATCATAAATTTATGAAATATTAAATATTTTCTACCAGTCATATTTAACAAGTAAAGAAATTAGGATTTTTTTTTCCAAGTAAATACTTAACTTCCCTTTTACACTCAGAGAAACACATAAAGCAAAACACTGCGGCTTGATACAATCTTAACTGTGCAGCTTGATCCACTCAGCACGGTAATAAACAGAAAGGACAATATTTACAGACACTAAGTGCAGGGTTCTGCAGTTGAGTGTGGTCCAGATTCATTCATGCTAATGCAACTACAGTCTGCCCCTGAGGGAGAGTCTGTGTCCCATTTAATTCAACTCTGATCAATACTCAGTTAGCAGCGATAAAACAAACTGCAGTGACAATTTCTCAAAGAAAATGTGCACTAAATATAAGAAGCAAACTACACCTTGAATTTAAATGCAAAACCACGTCTGCTTTCTCAGGCTTTATGTTTGCACTCAGACTAAAGTGTGTTTCTCAGTTAGAGTTATTTTTCTCTGCAGCATACGCCTCAATGGGCTGTCTATCTTTTTGGATGGTGCTGGGCAAGATAAATTGACAGCTACACACACGCACACGCACACACAAACACAAATGCACAAATATAAATATATATGTTTGGATGTAGAAACTCACAAACGTGCAGGGCCACAGCAGTTTATCACAAACAAAACCGCACGTGCAGACAGCAAAGCAGTCGCACACTGACTGATTGCTCGAGATGCAGTTTATTTTCATGACTTAAATGAACAATCGTATAGATTTGGTGCTCAGGGGGAAAGTAGAGAATATGAGACACTGTAAGCACTTCTGAGTGAATGGAGCTCAAATTGGACCTTATAAACACAGACATGCAATGGTCTTTGTCAGGTTTAATCAAACTCTCTGTGCATGATGGATTGAGTAAGAATCATTGAACAGGGGTAGCTCTGGGAAGTTTCCCAAAGGTGGCCCGGTTGGGGCAACAAATAATCTAGAGGTGGCACATCATAAACATAAGTCATTCCAGATTAATCACATTTGTTGCAACAGCTGAATTTGATAGTGAGACTATTTAAAAAAAAAAAAAAAGAAAAATAAAGCTTTTGTCTTTAAATTCTGATAATTTGTTCAAACATGTTTTCAAACTCCACCTCAATGGGCTGTCTATCGTTTTCTCCTAAATTTTTATTTCATCCTGATTGATAAAGGTAGAGTGATACCGATTTCAAAAAGCACTAGGAAGGACAAAAGAGAACATTTTGTCATAGTTCAGAAGTTTGTGTTTGTGAGTCACTGAGCTTTAGGTTTCTATCAGTGGGAGTAGTCAAATAAACTACAGCACTCAAACCTTACCCAAATCTCTGGATTAATTAGAATAGAATGGAATTAAAATATAGATAAAGTATCTAAGATTTAGATTTAAATGCTAAACCTGTATTTAGCATTTAGATTTAACGTTTAAATTTTGATTTAACATTTGGATTTTCCTAAAATGTTGTGAAATGTAAATATGGTAAATTTTAGACATCTCCCTTTTAAATGCAATGAATATGAGCTAAATGTGGAAAAGTAAGCTAAATATTAAAATACTCTCTGCTAAATCCTTTGCACTCAAATTTTTCACTTGGTGCCCCATAGCCGACCAAACAAGCCGCTATCCTGGGTCTTTTGCTATCTTTCTAGAAATTGCTCTGAAAGGCAATAGTATACCAACACTGCCAGGAATGAGGTGGATAGCACCCGAACAAAGATACTCTGATGGCTGGTCACCCACACAGTTGTTTGACTTCAATGCTGCAGCAAATCTGCATATTTTTTTTGTTCAAAGATTCATTTTGAAAGCTTCATTCCAATGCATAACATAATTGGGTCCATTGTAATAAACAGCTCCTACTCCACTCATCTGGGTGTCAATCCTTTCCTGAATCAAGCTGAAACGAGCGAAAGTAGCAACTGCTTCAGAAATCTCCACTAAGTGTTTATGAACAGCGCGGCTAAAAAATATAAAAAGAAATCACACTTTGATCATGGCTGTAGTGCTAAAAGGAGACAGCTTGCATGAAACGGGCAACCAGCGAGGCCAGAATGTGTTTAATTAGGATGAATAAGGTCTGCAACATTTTCCATTTGGTGAGCACGAATAACATGACATGATGCAAAAAAGGAAAAGAACAGCAAAAGCCTGGAGAAGAGCTGACTTTGGAGATTTTCCTTTCCAGCATCCCAACAGCCGAGCAGGAGAGAAGAGAGGAGCTGTGAGGAAGAGGAGCAGAAGAGGGAGGAGGTAAGGGTCACAGAGCGGAGGGATCCAGTACCCTTCACCTCAGTCTCATTCCTTTCTCACCTTGTTTTGAAGGTTTATCCTTCTACCTCACTCAGTCGCCCTTTTTTCCATCCCTTCTTCACGCCCTTAGGCTACACATCACATACATTCCTCCTATGTTTCCCCTCTATCCTTTCCCTCATGACTTCGTCCCCCTCATCGCTTCTGCGACCGGACGTCCTCCACTCTCCTCCCCTCTCTTTTTGGCCTGCTCCTCCTGTTCCCCTTCCCTGCATGCAGCTGATTTACATCCTGCATCAACTCCTCTTTGCAAACTTTCCTCTCTTTATCATCCCCTCTTCTCTATAATGATCCATACCCTACATATCCCCCACTTGTCCTCCTATTTTCCCCGCTGCCGCTGTCCTCTACCCTCCTCTTCTTCTCTCCCTCACGTTGTCCCCTGCCTCCCTCCGTTTGCCTCTCTCTCCTTTTCCCAGGGCTCGTTAAACAATGTCCATATTCACCTGCATCATCTGCACAGAGCCTCCTATAGTGGTGACACAGTGAATGTGTGTGGGAAAGGCAAAAGATGTAGATATGGTCTGAAGTCAAAGAGTTTGTGCATTTATTGCTTAGGAAAGGGAAGGCACAGGTCCAAGAAAAGCATAGGCCAGCTTTTTGATTAAAGACACTCAGACGCACACTTAAAACATATATAAAAGCAGTAAGACAAAGGAAGGCTGTGACAACAACAGCACTAAACAAACTTTAGATTATTGGGTGTTTTTTGCAGGATTGCTTTCATCTGCAGAGCAATTGGTATTCACAAGAGTTAATATCTCAAGCTGCTAGCCCTTAAAAAAAGATTCAACCCTGCCCACCTAACGCCATCAAACTCATTCACCAGGACACTCGTAAATCTCTCTGTTTTTCAAATTTACATGGCAGCCGTTCTACTGTTATATTGTCAACACTCTTTTTTTTTTGTTTTGTTTATCCTTTTCCTTGTCTTCACGTTTGTCTTTTCTCCTACTTCTCACCGTCACTCTCTCGTGGTTCTTGTCCCCACTTTCTTTGAAGTCGGCTCATTCCTGCTGTCAGGTACCACCTGTTCAGCTCTCAACAGGACTGGACCATATTGAGCTAAATTATAACACCAGGACAGCACTGGAAAGGGCTGAAAAAGTCTGACCATGACTACACAAATAAAGCAAGTGGAATTATGTGACACAGTTCAGATGAAGACCTGTGTTTGTAACCTGCTCTGTTAGGAACATTGTTTTAAATTTTACAATAGTTATTGCACCAAATAACATCTTATCTAGGTTTTAATTGATTGTATTTTACATTGTGTAATATCTTTAACGAGTCTGTGCCTTTGTTAATATCTTAAACGAGTCAGACATTGTGTCGCCATGGAACTCAACGGAACTATAAATAAAGGGTATGAAATCACAGAAATATCTATAAAATTTCCGTCATTGTCGACAGAGTGATCTTCTGTTTTTTTTTCAGATATTCTCTTTTTTTAGTCACTACTCACATTTCTGAGTATAGCTACGGGTGTCTTGCTTGTGCTAAAAGCTATGGACACCTAAAAGAAAATGATCACAATCAGCAACAAAAGCATCACATTTTCACATAACTCTGAACGCTTATAAAAATTTTTGAAATATATTTTATGGAACCAACAGAAACTGAATCTCCACTACTTTTTCATATACATGTTAGCAAAATACTGCAGCACAACTACCTGCTGCAGAAAGTTAGAAAAGTAGACTGTCCAAAAATAGTTTCTTCATAAGCTGTGAAACGATTGATGATCTACATATTGTGTTCTGCAAAGTGGCATCTGTTTGCAAAGTAATTATTGAAGCCAAATAATTATTGGCTTCAATAATTATTGAACTATTGAAGTCACTGTGATCAGATAATTGTGGCATTAGTGCTGATGCTTTATTATTATTGATTTGTTTTAATAAATATACACTACCAAGGATGGTGATTAAAACAATATCACTCTACTTCAAGCAATATACTTCAACATACTTAATTTGTGTTTGTACATGTACAAACACAAAGGAAGTATATATTTAATCCTATCCTGAAGTTTACTATGGGGAACATGTTGACATGTCCAATCATCTCATTAAAGAAACTCAACATGTGTTCATAAACAGCAACATGATACCATATTCCTAATGGCAAATTTTACAGTAAAGTTTGTATTGATGGTTAATTTTGCTTTTATAAAATCTTGCACCAGTAGTTTTCAGCAACTGTATGTACATGTTGGAATCATAATTAGATTAAAATCTGTATTAAGTTAATCCTGCAGCATCATAGCATATCATTACAACATCACAAAGGCCTTTACCAACATCATAATATCAAAGAACTATGATTGATATATGATAGGGTGGAAATTGATAAATTACAAGAATCAAAAACCCACCCTACTTTCCCTGATAAAACATGTCTTTGCTTTGTTTCGCTTTGACTTTACTGCCCTTAAAATTTCGATCTTTCAGAGGAGCTACCTCTTCAAGCAAAAGCCCACGTGGGTTTTAACATTTGCTTGATTACTTTTACTCTGAGGCAGCTCTGATTTTTTAGCATAGTCATTTCACTCCAATTCCAAAAAAAAAAAAATTAAAATCTCTCCACAGTTTTAACCTGTCCTATCTGCTCTTTGTGTTTCTTGTCTTTTCCTTCTCTTATCGTCTTTGATCTGGAGCAATCAGTGAGTTCAAAGGTTAGAACATCCTGTGGACAAGGCTTCACTGAAACCTCTAGTAGAAACATTAACATTGGTACGAACTAAAGAGAACAGCCTTGTGTGTGCGTGTTCTCCCAGGTGACGGAGCATGGACGGCAGAGATACTCGTTTGATCCCTGGAACAAAGAGAGAGGGGAGTGCAAAGGAGAGAACAGCAGAGGCAGACAGCTTAAAGGGAAAAGATGGAAAGGCAGCGAGGAAGAAGAGGAGTACGAGAGACAGAAAGCTTAAGGGTGGAGGAGAGAGACACGGGGTTAGGAGGGATCAAGCCACATGAGAACGGAGCTTTGTTGAAGGGAGTTTGAACATCATGAGCGGCTTTGTCACACACTGAGTGGGGAAGGAGAAATATGTCCAAAAACTGCTTGGTCCACTCCAACAGTAGCAGCAGGCCCGACTATTTTATGTTGCATGTTGCATGGTGGGAAATCCTATCAATTTTATGTCAAGCTGACATTTCACATGATGAGGCTGAGGTTTCAACTGCAAGAAGAATCCATTCACTCATTTTCTTTACCTGCGTAATAAAGCAAAAAAAAAAAAAAAAAAAAACGGCCGACAACCTTTCACACATGCACTTATACTAAAGGGCAACTTAAAGTCCCCAATTAACTTAAGGTGCATATCAGTGTCATACTAAAAAAGAAAACATCACAGATAACTTCTACCTTCAAGGAAGAAGAGGCTATCCACCTTTCAGCACTCCAAGAGGCATGTTGATCCACAATGTATGATTAACGATAGATTTACTAATGTTCCCAGCTATTTCTCCATTACCAGATACACTACAATACACATATTAAAGTTATTAGGAAGTGAAGAAAAGGGAACATTAAACACACAGTGTAGGGATGTTTTAAATGACATAACAAAGCAACGCAGAGATAAAAAAAAAAACAAACCAGTACTTTCATTAAGTGAAATAGTTCCTCATTTAAGCAATGTGAACAACTTGGTATAAATCGCTCCAAAAGGCCTTTTTTCAACTCTCACAACATTGCTTTGTGCATAAGAAGCAACAAAAGAAAATAAATTGTTTTGACATTATTATAAACAGTGGCAGGAGTTGTACAACAAATTTGGATCGGTGTCTTCCTACCACATCAATAAGAAATCTCAAAAAGGATAAAAATATTTGATCATATAAATAACTATGCAAGTGGATACATGTGGACACTGGCAATTGAAAGAGTAAACATGCAAGTAAGCAATATCATTCAGGGGAGATGTTATTAGCTCATGTTATAATGGTTTGCTTTTTTGGAGTTGGGGTAAAAGCTGCGCCAAAGCCTGCTAACTTTGTCTTTTTTACTAATAAAGTTTGATGTTGTGTTGAAAAGTTTTTTAAAAATGACAAGAACTCATAAACCACAAAAATAATCCATCCAAAGAAAATACCAAATCTTGGGAAAATACAGTATTCGTGTTAAAGATGTTTTTTTTTCCCTTATAACTCTTACTGTGCTTCTGTTTGAGAGCTTAAGTGTTTAAGAGTTTTAATTCAGAAATAAATGAATATGTTGTTTGACCAAAACTTCGTACATTGTACATTACAAACTACATGCAATTTCTTCTGTTTTACATTAATCTAGAATTATTCTTCAGTAATCAGCTTTAGTACTTTCTCATGCTTACCTGACATACTTTGTTAAATAAACTTACCAAACAAGAGATAATTTCTCCATCCAGAAACAAGCATGACCAGGTAAAAGTTAAAGAAAAAGTTTAAACATTGAGCCAATTTGAGTGATCAATACTGAAATTCAATATTGGATTGAACTGGAGTTATATCCTACCTAAGAAATGTAATTTTTCACATTTAATTCTATGTTTTCTAAGTTGTTTTAAAAAACGCAAAAGAAGTCAAGCAGAAAACTGTCTTGAAAGAAATAAACAAATGTGTCTTTTATAATATGGATGAAAAAGCAACCTAATTTCCTAAACAACAAAAGTAACAAACTCAACATTTATTGCATTTATATCACACCATTATTGTTTTCTGCAGCTGTGCAAGTTAATCAATTATGTCGTGTGCACAGTGCGTTGATTTCCGTGCCGGAAAACAGCTTACGCCACCATCATGCAATTTTTCTGATGTCGGGGAAAAAAAACTGCAAAGGAAATCATTTCACATCCAGTGCGGTCATCAAAGCTCCCGATCAGCAGGTACTGTGCTGAAGTGTTACAACATGCTGAAATTACTAAAAAGTGGCAGACGGATGAGAAGAAACAGGCAAAAGAGAGGAGCAAGCGGAAAACAGATGCCTGCACGGATATCAAGGGATATTTCAACTTTACAAATTAGTTAAACTGTCCATCTACAATGACTGAAAAATAGAGATGCAACTTGGTATAAATGTGAAGTTGCGCATTTAAAGATTGTGTTCTCTGTTAGTTTGAGATAAAACAGCAAAGTGCACATATAACATATGCGTCTCTGCAAAGTTCACTTCCAGTGCTACCCTTCAATCCCTTTTCTTCACCCATATCACAACACAGTGTTAACCCGCACAGTGTTAAGATTTACATGCAATTAGTCAAACATTTCTTGACATATGGAAAAGAATATTTTTATTTTCTCCAAAGAGAATTTTTTTTTTTTTGTTTCATCTCATCTTGACATGAAAACAGTACCCTGGTAATATTTACCATTAAACCAGCTGAAGCCAGCTGTTAATAATTGCCTGTGAGCAATTGAGTTCACTGTAGTTGCGATTATGTGACATTGTTAACTAAATAAAAAAAACACGCACTTAACTGCTCACAAGGAGCAGGATGTAAATGTTTTGACAAACAATGCTAATGCTACTGCTACTGCTACTACTACTACTACTAATGCTGTGTCATTTTGTAATTCTCAATACATTTGTGTTTGGTGTTTGTGAAAGAGCTCCAGTTTATAACTCAAGTTGTTGACGGTAAGCATCAGGATTAGAATATTTTCTCAAATGTTACAATGATGTGTTACAAATAGTTAAAAATGCTTCATTCTCACCTTAAACATTTATACATGCTAGTGCTAGTTAATGCTAGTTAGCATAGTAAATAGCACACCACAAACCAACTCTGGTGCAGTTCGCTTCAGACAGGCCTCGATCCAAACCAACTGCAGGAATAATGCGTTTTTTTCAACTTCACAGGCTGTCGCTGGGCATTATGGTTAAAATTAGTCCCTCAGTGTTGCTAATGCTACTACTGCATGTACTGATTAAACCAGAGTCGTACCTGGCCTGCCGTTTTCTGCTTAGCAATGCTCCTGGTAGCATGTTGTGGATCAACAGCATCTCATCTCATTGAGCTTGCAGCACACATTTGCTGACGTTGTTCCAATTTGGTAGCATCACATCACAAAACCTGCATTGAATGAGCTGCTCTTTACATTGTATCTGGTATTATGTGCAATAGAAACGCAGCACACAGGAGTTCCATGCTTGTTTTCTTCCTGAGTCTGTGCCCCGCCCCCATCATGTCTGTCCTCTGAAAGCAACAATCATGTTATTGTTTAGAAATCATAGTCAGCTTGCAAAAAACACAAACCACACCAAGCAAACAACAAAATCTGCTTTTGGTTTGGACCCAACAACCAGACCAGCTGACTTTTCTGACGTTAATTGTACAAACAGTACTTCAAAAATATCTGGATGATTCCTTTCAGATCTTTGTTATTTTTCTTATCGTATTAAGAGAAAACACTTCAGGATTAGAGGCAAACTGCCAGCTTTTCAACACTACTTTTCCCAAAAAACTCTCGTTACTTTGTTCATGTGACAGAATAGGAGGCAGTTTTGTAATTTGCTGCCTCTGTTTTCATCCCTCTTATTGCTGAACTAAACTGTGTTGATTCTAAGCTGCTACTTTTCCTCTCTCGCTCTGTCTTTCTGTCAGACAAGAGCAGTGGAGAGTGCTGAATAAGAGCTGGTAGCCTGGTGAGTCAGCCAGCAGCTTTACATTTACCACATGCCAACGGTAGCAGGACTGAAAAGGAACGCAGTGGGGGTGCTTTCCCTCCCTCTGTCTTCCTCTCACTTCCTCTTTGGCTACTTCTCCCTCCATCATTTCTTGCTTTCCGTCCTCTCCTCCCTCTCATCACTCATTAGCCATCGTTTTCCATGGTCTCTCTATTTTAGCCCTCCCTCTCTTAACTCTCACTCCTCCATCTCCCTCCCCTATGTTCTCTCTCTCTGTAGCCTCCCAGTGGTCTTGCTGAGGGGCATATGCTGTTGCAGAGAGAAGGGGATGTCAGCTTGGATTTCAACACTGTCACAACGGGGGGATCACACATTCACACACATAGACACACACAGGCAAGTACTGCTTGCAAACATAGGAAGCCAATGGTCAAAAAGATGCTCCTTTCCTGTCTCACACATGCACATTCATGCGCCATCAGATATGACTGTGAACACTAATCAAACAGCAACTTGTAGGATGCATGCACGCAGACACACACACAACATGAAGACTCTCATCAGTGTGGAAAACAGAGCTTGTCTCCAAACTGCCTGACAGGCAGAAAATAGCTCTGTCAGAGAAGGTGTGAGAAGTGAGCAGAACAGTGCAGGACAGAACAAGAAATAAAGAGGGAGAAGACGGGAAAGTGAGGAATGAAAGGAGAAGCAAAATGTGCATCTGGACTGCATAGACCCTCTAAGACTTCTATCATTAAAGATATAGGCATTTCCCTATTGTTGTTCCTCTACTGCAGGAGCTGTGACTGTTCTTACATGGTGTTTCTGGCTCCTGATCAGATCAACAAACCATGAATGATGTAAGGTAAAATGACTGACTCTGTCAGAAACATTTGCTGATTGCTCACCTGGTGCTAATCCAACTAAAAATTCATTATTTTTGCTTACTTTCATCAACCTGGAACAAAATGCAAAGAAATGCTGCAACTTTGAATCAGCTGATGCACAACATAAACAGATTATCACTTTTTTTAAACCTCTATACAGAAAGACCACAGACTTTCTGAACATAATCCTAAGGTTTAGAGATAGCAATGTTCATTCTTCAAAAAACCTTTAGAGAGGCAACTAGATGGACAGAACTACTTAGTGCACTCAAATGATCCAAAAGCTGAAAATATGTATCAGTTTAGATCTGAAACGCCTTCTGATGTAAAACAGGTATGACATCCCCCACATATTTCCACCTGAGTATCTAATGCACTCAAAAGCAAAAAATACTTGATTCAGAGAAGCTGGCAGTTTTGAGCTTTTATTTTCACCTTACTATTCAAGTAATGGTGTGTGCCAACCAGTGCTGCTGACCTTTGCGGTTTGCACTTGCAAGCTTAGTTTAGATGTATCATCATGTGCAAATTACTAGGACACTGTTACAACTACTTTATTAATTACTCATCCATCCATGGTTTACACCTGCTTGTCCTTGGGGCTGCTGCTCAGTGTTCATTGGGCAAGAGGCAGGCATGGACAGGTCGCCAGTCCACCACAGGGCAACATAAAAACACACAGGGACACTGCTCATATTTGAGGACAATTTAGAGTAATCAGAAAACCCAATAGTCAATTTTAGGACTGCGGGTGGAAGTCAGAGCACTCAGAGAGAACCCATGCAAGAACAAACTTCATCCAGAAACACCAGATGATTTTCAAGTGTAGGACCTACTTGCTCCAAGGCAATAATTGTGCCATGAAGTCCCAAATTTAATAGTTTGCTCAAAATTAAAATATTCAGCTAAATACAATGAGTCCATCAGAAGACAACAGGATTGCCCATTGTCACTATTTAGCCTCACAACACACTCGACTTATTCTTCATTGATCAAAGCTGAGTTGTGCTGCATGCTCAGCAGTTTTAAGAATGTTATACTGCAGATGATAAGCAAGCAATCAAGGTGGTGTTAGAGGACTTTATCATTATGTACATGAGAGGCAGATACATTTCTGAAACTATCAGTGAAACAGTGGCTAGTGAGAAGTGAAGAGTCAGTCCTATAGCTTCTGAATACAAATTGAATTCCTCTGAACAGGACATTTGCATGTTTAACATTTAAATATGGTAATAATTTCCCTATTGAAAATAGCAAAAATGTAAATAAATAACCTGATTCAACGGCCTCCCTCTTCCCAACGCGCACACACATCTTAGGAACTTGCTTCTCCCTTGTGTGCCAGGAAAAAAAGCCTCATAACTTTGGGAAAGTTAGTATCCAAGAAATGTATTTGTTGTCATGTTAATATTTGAAATCAGACTCAGAGCGTTTCCACGGTATAGGGTTTTTATTTCTCCAGCTTCTTAACAGTCAGATGATTCTTGTTGTGAATGCAAACAAACAAAAATGTTATTCTTTTTAGTAATTCTTATTTCAAACACCTCAACTGTAGGCTAAAAACGTCAAGAAAACAGGCTCAAAGAGGTTATCTAAGTAACCAGTTATACTCTGCAGTTTCCACAGAATGCAGACTTTCCTATAAAAGCAAATAGTCTCCTAAAAAACTGTCATTTCTTTTCATGTCCATCTTTTTCTGCTTGACTTCATTGTTTTCTCTCCAGCCCATTCAGTTGTGCACCCTCCATACCACTCTCTCTGTCTCCTGATTTGGTATCCATGACCTTAGCTCAGTACAACATGGTCACACTGGCCTGACCACAATCCTATTACTGACACCCTTCATGTGTAACATTACTGTGCTGTGTGGGAGTGGGTGTGTGTGCCTGTAAACAGACATGCGTGACATTGCCCTTTTCACAGCAACAACAAAATTAGGGCTGGTGCATAGAAGGCAGACTTATAGGGACGCACACCAGGGCACAAATGCATGCACAAAACACAACGCTGGATTCTCTTAGTGAGAAAACACCCAGCAGAACACACACACTAACACACACGGAGTCACTTTGTAGAACTATTTCATCCTTATTATTGCTGTTGCCTCTCTACGGTTATTAATCCCCCACATCAGGGGTCTTTGAAACATTTCCGTCTGGGAACCAAGCTCATTAAAACTGCACTCATGTGGGCACCGACCAGAAAAAAAGCCTTCTGAAACAATCTGTGACTTGATGCGTAGTTAAAGGCAGCAGAAAAGTTTAGAAACTTTTGTTTTTCACCTCGAACCAAACACAAAATCTCCACACACAGCACAGTCCAACCTTTCACTCTTCTGTTAATTTCTTATCGCTTATAGTATATTTGATTTAGGGTTTTTAGCCATATATTTTACAGGCATATTGTGCCATTTCATAGAACAATCAAGTAAATATATAAGCTTCAGTTGTTATAAAAATTATGTATATGTCAAACATAACTTAAAAGAGATTTGATTTCATGATTTAATGCTCTAAAATTAGACCTCTGTCTCTTTAAGAAGCTCCTGCTCTTTCTACCTTCACGTCATCATAACAATATTCTTCCATTATGTTGTTTACAATGATTCTTAGGAACGTGTTTGCTAGTTGCTGCTGCCACTAGTCTGCAGGAGTATAGAGGGGAATGGGTGGGGGAGGAGTGATTGTGAGAGGCAGAAGCTTGTCTATGGACTTCGGCTCCAGAGGAGCTTGGTGGAAATAGCCGATGCTTTGCATGAGCAAGTGAATAGGCTCCCCTGAATGGCTACTATGGGAGATTTAAGGATTTCTAAAATATGCATGAAAGAATTAAAGTAAGACTCCAGGTATGTTTTGGATGAGGGAATAATGTTATGATACAAAGTTCAAAAAATGTTTTTTCTATAATAAAAAATCTCAATAAATTACAGCAACGTTTGTAGCTGTATTAGGAAAATATTTGAAAAGGTTTTCCAGCCTATGAAGGTGCTTTATAATACTGGTGTCAGAGATCCTTATTTTTTCCTTTATCTGAAAAACTTTGGAATTAAATAGTAAGAAAAATAATGCTAACCTCAACTTAAAGTGTTCCAGTACATAAATGAAGTGAGTACATCTCTGTGCAATATCACTGAAATGTCATCAATTGCATCACATGCCGTAATTGCATCATTTCCCAGTTGACAATAAACAAAAACAAAGAATTTAAAGGAACTCAGAAGTTCAGTTGAACAAAAGCCAGTAGTGCATCTGATCCCTGACACAAACATTATATATAT
>CAEGAE010090985.1:0-10584 GCA_903067095.1 Girardinus metallicus | reverse complement strand
AGGGCAACAAAGGTGTGGCTTCGTAAGAAGCATTTCAAGGTCCTGGAGTGGCCTAGCCAGTCTCCAGATCTCAACCCCATCGAAAACCTTTGGAGGGAGTTAAAAGTCCGTGTTGCCCTCTGCCAGCCTCAGAACATCACTGCTGTAGAGGAGTGATGTTCTGCTTGGAGGAATGGGCCAACATTCCAGCAACGGTATGTGCCTACCTTGTGAAAACTTACAGAAACCGTTTGACCTCTGTCATTGCCAAGAAATTATATATTACAAAGTATTGAGATGAACTTTTGTTATTGACCAAATACTTATTTTCCACTCTTATTTGCACATAAATTCTTCAATAATCAGACAATGTGATTTTCTGAATTTTATTTTCTCATTTTGTCTCTCATAGTTGAGGTCTACCTATGATGTCAATTACAGGCCTCTCTCATCTTTAAGTGGGAGAACTTGCACAATTGGTGACTGACTAAATACTTAGTTCCCCACTGTACAAATGTATTCATGGCATTCTTTGATTAAATACATTTCTTTTAAACATTACTCCAATAGCTAAAATTTTAATTTATACCAGGTGAGTCTTTTTCCCCTGAGAATGTGGACCGGTACTGGACTGATTCTGTGCCTTCACATAATTTTGTCATGATGTGTTCCAGTTTTATGACCAACATACAGAACACACTAGAAAAGCCAAATAAAGAAAGTGTTGATTTATTAAATGCACACAAAAAGAATTGATTGAACAGAGGAGTCGGGTTTCTGCGGGAGTGTGCTGGACGTCTTACTGAAACGGAGAAAGAGAGTTAGAGATCTGTGGGCTTCTGGGTTTCGGTCATTCAGCGGACTGATTAGTACTTGGTCCAGGGTTCCAGTGAGGTTTTGTCAGCAGAGGGTTTTCGAAGGAGGCGACGGAGGCAGTGGTGGAGGGCGGACAGGTAAGGTGTGATACAGAGGAGCGGTCTGACAGCCAACGGTGATCCAGGAACTGACTATTGTCTTTCTTTGGTGTGGAGAGGTTGAGGAGGAACTCGGGCAACCGGTGGGTATCTACGAGATGATTCTTTGAAGAAGTAGGTTCTCAAGTGTGCTCAGGAAATCCCAGGAAGTGGGCTCGGATTGTCTGTAGGAAGGAACAGCAACAAGGAGAAATTACTCATTGGAAACAAGTAGTCAATTTGCATCAAGGGCTCAGTTTACCAAAACTGGCAAACACTCTGGCGTCAAAGTGATGGCTGTCAGGTCCTCTTATACTCCAAGCTGAGTGTCAGATTAATCACAGGTATGTCGATTAGGTCAGCAGGCGTGCCTCCAGTCGCCATCTAGTGGTAGGAAAAGGAACAACAGGGAAACAACAGGAAAAAACAAAATCAACAACCCACTAAAACAACAAAACCCAGAACCCAACAGATTTTAACAGGAGCTTCACACAACTTAGAAGTTGATGTAAAAATAATGTTTGTTTTAGCCACAAAATGATTATGCTCAGCAGCAAACAACAGCAACAGTATAGAGTAGCTCATTGATGCAACAGCTATGTAGCCTGACGTAAAAACATTTTGCTAGACAATGTCAAACATTGAGAAGTTTTAATTATTGTTATCAAACGTTATTAAACACAGCATTTTGAAGCCAAAAATACCTCAGAAATATACATAGCCGAACAGGAGAATCAACTCATTTAAAGTTGAAATTCAGTTTCACATAAACACAAAGACCCTAGCATAAATGTTTGGCTGTTGAACTGGACCGTTCCAGGTCGGTATCAAGCTAATTTTCTATTAGCAGCTTTACAAATCCTTTACACCCGTAGAAGGCAGTGATATGCTGCCAAAGGGGCAAAAGATCTAGATTCCCCATCTAGAACTGTTCTACTCCCCTGGGAATCAACCAAACCCACTGGACCCAGAAGAAAATTCTGTGGTACCCTCAAGGGCTGGCCCATGATCAATTCAGTTTAAGAAAACTGCAGGTCCTCTTTTGGAGCTGAACGCAGGCCCAACAAAACCCAAGGTAGGCGATCTATCCAGCTATTATCCACCATCAAGGCCCGCAATGCAGCCTTCACTGTGCAGTGAAACCTCTCACAAAGACCATTGGCTTGCGAATGTTAGGCAGAAGTACGGTGGAATTTAACCCCAAGGCTCTCTGCCACTGCAGTCCACAACTCTGAACTTCTGTCAGAAGGGGACTTCTGTCAGAGGTCAAGTCCAGTGGCACACCAAACCGAGACACCCTGAGGAGATAAATGCCCGAGCCACATCAACCGAAGTGGTTGATGACAGCGGAACTGCCTCTGGCCACCGAGTAGTTCTGTCCACCACCGTCAGGAGATGGGTAAAACCTCTGGAAGGTGGAAGTGCCCCCACTAAGCCCACATGCACATGTTCAAACTTCCATTGCGGTACAGAAAAGTGCTCCAGTGGAGTCTTAGTGTGCCGTTGCACCTTGCCACGCTGCCAAGCCAAACAAGAAGCCGCCCATGTCCGTACATCTTTACGGAGTCCCAGCCAGACAAACTTTGCCCCTACCAGTTTAACAGAAGCTTTAACACCTGGGTGTGAAAGGGAATTGCATCAAAAACTCGCCGATGCCAACTAGTAGGGACCAAAGGCCGAGGTATTCCAGTCAAGACATCGCAAAGAAGGGTTCCGCCACACTCATGAAAGGAGACTTCCTCTAAATGCCAACTGGATTTAGCCACTTTTAAGTATATCCTGATCTGTCAGTTGGTCTGTGGCCATGGCGAGGTAGTTCACACCTAAATGCACAGAAGCAACCTTTGCTCTGGACAGTCAGCCACCAGATTATTCTTGCCAGCTACATGCTGAATGTCGGTAGTGAACGCTGAAATGGCAGACAAATGCAGTTGTTGCCAAGCCGACCACGGTTCAGAAACATTTGCCATGCAAAAGTCAGGGGCTTGTGGTCCGCTTCATGCCCTCCAACGTGAAGCGGAAATGGCATGTTGCCAGAAAAAGGGCAAGCAGTTCCCTATCAAAGGTGCTATATATTTTTTTGTTCGGCATCCCGGCGTTTCCTGCTAAAAAAAAGTGAGGGGTTGCCAGGCACCATCCACCCATTGCTTACAAACTGCCCCAACTGCATAATCAGAGGCATCAGTTGTTACAACCACAGGATCCACTGGAGATGGATGGGCTAAAAGCGCAGCATTAGCCAAAGCCTTTTTGGAATCATTGAATGCCTGCACCGTCTTGGGGGTCCTCTCTATCTGCTGGTCCCCTTTTTTGCCTCTAAGTACTTCATACAAGGGGTGCATGAGGTGAGCTGCTCGTGGGGTGAAATGGTTATAAAAATTTACCATCCCCAAAATCTCCTGCAAGGGCTTCACGGAGGGAGGGCGGGGAAAAGCCGAAACTGCTTCAGCTTTTACAGGTAGCGGAACCGCCCCTTGAGAAGACACTTTGTGTCCCAGGAACTCAACAGCAGGAAGTCCAAACCGGCATTTAGCTGGGTTCATGATCAGGCCATGTTCACTTAGCCTAACAAACAGCTGATGAAGGTGCACCATGTGTTCTTCCGCAGAGGGACATGCCACCAATATGTCATTCAAATAGACGAACAAAAACAGAATACCCTGCAGGACCGAATCCATAAGCAGCTCGAAAGTCTGCACTGTGCCTTTAAGACCGAAGGGCATCAGTAAAAACTCATAAAGACCAAAAGGCGTGATAACTGTTGTTTTGGATACATCTAAGGGATGCACTGGAACCTAATGGTAACCTCACACCAAGTCCACCTTAGAGAATACGGTTGCTCCAGCCAGGCAGGCAGAAAAGTTCTGAATGTGAGGAACTGGGTACCTATCATTATTGGTTGCATTGTCAAGGTGCCAAAAATCCCCACATGGTAGCCAACCCCGTCTGCTTTGGGAACCATGTACAACGGAGATGCCCATGGACTTTTGGAACGTCGTACAATGCCAAGATGCTCCATGTTTGCAAACTCCTCTTTCGCTATCGTTAACTTAGTGGTGTCTAGGTGGCGCGCTCACGAAAAAACCGGTGGACCGACTGTAGCAACGGCAGCATGGGAACTCTGCTAACAGACGCTGATACTCATCTGTTGGGGTCTGGGTAGGACTGGTGGGGTTGTTCCTAAGTTTCTCCACCAGGGGACATCCTGGGGCCGTCTGGAGGGCTGCTCACCTACACACCTGCAGCTACTTACCTTGTTTGGAGGAATATATCTGGAAGGAGCAGCCGACACTCTAGTGCCAGTAATGGTACAGATCGCCAGTGAGCTCACCTCCGACCGACCTGTCCTCCAAGTAATTCTCTCTGTGTTGCCTCTTCGTAGGTTATTCCTCCGTGAAGCCTTGGATATCTGAACTGCCTGGATTCCTGGCAGCCTGGCCTGTACCCTCGAGACCCCGTGGATTACCGCTTGGAGGTAGAGCCTCCAGAACCTCCCCAGCCATAACAACCCTCCATCAACCTTCCAGTCGGCAGCTCCTTCCTGGACCCAAGGTCAAGATCCACCACTCACCACTCTCTACCCCCTCCAGTCTCTGACCCGTGGTTGTCCCATCCTCACTACGTCCTTCCACCCCCACAGACCCAGCACCACCTGGACAAACGCCTGCCCTGGACGGTTGTACATAGTTGGACACTCTTTGTTAATAATAAACACCTTAACCTTACCTGTCTCCGGAGTGTGTTCTGTGCATGTGGGTTCAGAGACTTAAACCAATCATGACATCATCACCTGTGGCAAGCATGTTGGCAAGAGGTTGATGACCCGGACTATCTTTTGATAGATACATAGGTATCTATCAAAAGACACAGCATCTGTTAAGCAGCTATTAGCAACATGTACTAATAACATAAAGGCACACAAAAAATCTGCACCCAAAATAGGTAAAGACACAGAAGCTATTACAAAGTCCCACTGAAACTGACGTCCGTTGAAACACTCAGTCACCAACCTTGATCCAAAAGTGCGAAACAGGGTGCTGTTAGCCGCGTCCAGCAGCGGTCCGTTACTTTCGCACAATATGTCCACTGCCGAAACTGGCATGATGCTCCGCTGTGCACCCGAGGCCACCAGGAAACGCCATCCAGACGCCTCATCCATGATGAAAAGCAGCTTGTCCAAGCTGCCGGCACACACAGCTGCTAGCGAGCGCTGGCTCTATTGTTTTTCTGACGCACAAACGAACACAGAGGAATGCAACGCTCTGCCTTCACTCCGAACTGGCGATGGTAGAAGTAGAGAAAGTTGTCCTTCCATCGCTCCATCACTGCAGTCACGGCATCAACAGGCTCCGACTCTCCTTGAGTCACACCTGTTAGAAGTGCATTCACACTGTAGTGCCTGGAAGCCAACAAAATCCAGTCCGTTTCTTCAGCCAGGGAGCGATAATCCTTTGCCCGGATCAGTGGGAAGCCGGCTAGCACGGTGCAAACAGGTGGAGGAAACAGATGTGTAAAAAGGAAGGAAACATCTCCTAAGCCAAGTATGCCAGCATGTTCTCCATCAGTTCGGAGGGCTTGGGATCCCCCAAGGCATTCAGAGAGAGCAAGCGATCAGCCTTTCTGCATCTGACAGTTGGTAGAGCCGAAGCAGATTCTCCTTCAGCACACTGTATTTGTTAGCGGTTGGTGGGTTCCTCAGCAAACCCATCTGACAGCGAGTGGAAATAGAGTCCAAAGCAGCAACTACCTGGAAGTATTTGGTCTCATCTGTGGTTATCCCACGGAGATGGAACTGGGCTTCCACATGCTGGAACCATGTTTCTGGATCATGTTGCCAGAACTCTGGAAGCTTAATAACGGCAGATTTGGGTTTTCTTTGTGTTAATTTGAGTTTCTAGGTGTGTTTATTAGATCTGTGTTTCTGTGGAGTCTTTGTGTTGTCCCGTTTACCAGTTGATTGTTTCCCAGGTGTGTCTTGTTCCCTGTGATTACCTCCTTGCGTATTTAAGTCCACCTGTTGTCTTTGTCTCTTGTCGGGTCCTAGTCGAATGTCGAATGTCTAAGCTGTCGTAAGTCATATGTTTGAAGTCACTTGTTGTCACAGTAGAACTGTAAAGTCCTGTGGCGACATTAGCTCCCGTTTGACAGTCTCAAACGGGAGTTGCTATCAGTGTTTGCTTAGCTTTCCGATCACTGTGTGCCTGCTTCTTGGACTGTTTGAGCTGTATTTTCATTATTAAAACCTTCATCCATAACCTGGGTCTATCTGCGTTCTCCCTCACCATCACAACCGTGATTCATGACATTAACAAGGCACATTAAAACAAACCTTTATCTTGGCTTTTTTCTATTCTTCCTCTTTCTTTCCTTCCTCCCTGAAGGATAAGTCCTTTTTTGAGACATTGTTTAGCTTACTTAACTTCTGACCGGAGCTTTGGATGGTTGAATGCTCTGCACATTGCAGCTCATTTTCCCGGCGAAGCGTGCAGTACCTACCGCGGCCTCCAGGGGCCCCCAAGAGCAATTTATTTATTTATTTATTTTTTTTATCAATAAAATAATAATTTCTACATACATTATCAAATACATGTTATTGTAAAAACAAATCACTTCATAGTGAAATTGTGTGTTTTTGATATTATAATGACATAGAAATTGTTACTAAAAAAATAAAAAATAAAAATATCAGATATGATATCTCCACTCCTTTAGTGGCCCGGGAGCCCTAAAGGAGTTCCCAAGGCATTAGGAGTGCCAAACTAATGCCTTGGGCATACCTGCTAACATACCTGTCAATCGGGAGATATTAGCATTAGCACATGGCATGTGCTCCAGTTCTCCAACCCGATCTATACAAAATAATAGTGCTAGCATGCATCAAATGTTATAAAGGCATAATAGCAACTCAAATGAAAATATCCAAAGACTTATCATTAATATAGAAGGAAAACTAAACATTTGAACAATATAAATGAAAGGATTACAACGGATTATAAAACTTACCTCTCCCCAGTGGAACGAATAACAAAAGGGAAGAGGAAATTAATAACTTAATATTTATAATAGTCCAGGAGGCCCCTTAACAAAAGAAGAAGAAAGTAAGGTAGAGCTGGAGGACCAAACCCCTTATAGTAGACACAGAGGAACACAAGAACAGTCAAGTATAAGCGGACAAATACATTAAATAACACATTTTGTGTAAATAGACAAATATTAATATAGACCTAGTTACAAAGGCAAAATATTTCAAAGGAGTCATACATCAGGTCCATTAAGTTATGTGCGGGAAATGACAGCAAGATTGACATTAAAGCCAAAATACAAGCATACAGTAACTTCATGGAGACTTCATGAGAGAGGGTCTTTATTTTATCTTTATATGGCTACTTGATGGTTTTCTGGTCTCCAACTTTGAAAATCCAGTTATTTGTTAAATAACAGGCACAATAAAATTTAACCATGTTTTTATTGCAGAAAATATTGTCAGCAGTCTGGCTTAGCTAGTCCGTCCCATTCAGACATCTTTTGCCAGCACAATTTGTGGAACATGCAGCAGAAAAATATAATTTGCGCTGCTTTTTTTGGCTTTAGACCCAGAGCATCCAGATGTAACGGTGCTGCGCCGCCGTAAGGTGATGATGCACTGGAATTATTAAATTGTACTGCTGCTCAGAATTATCATTGCTGGAGGATTATTGTCATCCATGTTACATATATTTTTAATCTTCCAAATATTTGACCAGTCATGTTTTTGTCATATCTTTCTTGGTCTAATTGTGCATATTTTACACTTCCAAAAAGCAGGTGAGCAATTAATTAACAGTGCATATCTGAACTATGTTTTGATCATGTGCATTAGGCTGTGTATGAACATTTGTACCACATGCCTGAAAAATTACCGATTTACAAAGAAACTGCACCCATTTGTAGCCACAGCACATTAATTTTGAACCTAATTTGAGCATTAATCTTTGATTTAACCACTAAGCATCTGATGTAATGTTGACAAAACCTTCATATGAATATGTTTTGTCATACAGTCGATCACTGTAGTATTCAGCTGTTGATAAGGTCTGCTGCATGCATTTATTCATCTTTTATGTTTTTCCGGACTCCAGTTTTGGAAATGGAATAAATTCTGTTCCATGCTCTAAATGCTCTGAGTGTGTCTTAAGTGCATGTCCCTCACTAACAACGTTTAGCCATTTTTTCCAATTATTTCTTACGACATCTCTATGAATGCAGCACATTCAACAGAGCAAATCAATAGCCACACTGCAGTGCAATACAGACACAACTTTGTCAGAGATTCAGTTCCTCCAGGGAGTGGCCGTTCAATCCAGGACAAAAAGCAAGCGCAATTAGTCTGTTGCTGACAAAGCCACTGGGCTGATTGACATGTACCATCATGTCAGTTGAACATATGCGCTTGACATTTAAGTGCATAACATAGGTGACGAAAAGGCTCCTTTACTCCCCCACTTTAAAAATGAATCCGGCGTCGCCGGTGGCAGGGTTACTGTTGCTTGAGTGTAAACATGTTTTGAGCAATATGTATAACAAGAAAAGTTATATGAAACTTTAGTGAACTTACCATTTATAGACAGAGCTGATTATCCCAATGTTAAAGTTTGTAATATGTACACGATGCATAAAAACAGCAGATAAGGGTCCCATTAAGATCATGAAGTGTTCAGTTGCAAAACACAGCAGAGGCATTATTGCAGATTTTACAAAAGATTTTTTTTATTTGACCGCCTGAGTTAAAGTCTACATTTTAACAAAAGATGAATGAAGAAACATAAAAAACAGATAATGGTTTTCTCATGTGGCAATAATTTGTCCAAATGACTGGCGATATCCCATTCCTTCTAGGCTTGTTCCACATCTACTTATTTTCTTTTACAGATCACAGTTGTGGCTCTGTATAGTGGCGCAGTTGGTAGAGCTGTTGCCTTGCAGCAAGAAGATCCTGGATTCAATTCCTGGCCCGTGGTCTTTCTGCATGGAGTTTGCATGTTCTCCCTGTGCATGCGTAGGTTCTCTCTGGGTACTCTGCCTTCCTCCCACAATCCAAAAACATGACTGTTGATTGGTCTCTCTAAATTCTCCTAGGTGTGAGTGAATGTGTGGATGGTTGTTTGTCTTGTCTGCCTCTGTGTTGCCCTGAGGCAGACTGGCGATCTGTCCAGGGTGACCCCGCCTCTCGCCCGAAACGTTAGCTGGAGATAGGCACCAGCAACCCTCCCGATTCCTCTAGGGACAAGGGTGAACAGAAAATGGATGGATGGAGATCAGAGTTGTGAAATCTGGTCCAGGTTGTGACCAGCTTTAGTTGAACAGCTTTGAGCTTGTCGAACACAAAGTTCATTCATGTTTTATTCCAAGCTCTAACAGTCTACATAGGTTGGCGACAGAGGACAGAGAGATCACACAGCCAGCAAGACGTGCCTTGCCCCATACGTGCCTGATTACCAATTACCGCTGTACTTTTCAGCTGAGGCTTGAACTAAACAACTGATTCTATCCTAATGAGACAGAGGGTCACTGCTGTGCAGCTGACATCAGCAATCCAAATACCAGAGCATATCAACGTGTGTGACTAGTGTGCACTGTCTATTGATGGAAATACCAACAAAGAACAGGGAGCAAGAAAAACAAAGAAAAAAGAGAAACAAGAAATGACTGAGTAGAAGGACACATGTGAAGACTCATATCAGTATAACTGGCTATTTTTAAGAAGACCTCAAACAAGTGGAAATACATACATTTTGGGGGGTTGTCATACAGTTATGTATGACAACCCCTCTGTCATACATAACTGATTAAGTTGATGAACCATTCAGCAGCAACTTGAATGACGCAAAGACACCCAATAATATGCTAGATATACTTAAATCAATCAATTAATCAATCAAGAAAGAAACTGTAAACAATTGCTAAAGTGGGTATATGCCTTAGAATTGTAATGTAACGACTGAAAAAACTGCCACAACTCCAGGCCTTCACTACTGAACTGTATCAACATTTTGAACACACATATCTTCGGCAGAGTACATGACATGTATTTGGTTTCTCCTGATTTGTTATAAATGTTTGTAAGTGCTGTACAACAGAGCAGAACATACATAGCCTGACATCGGCTTTTCATATTTTGCTCTTCAGATATGTACTGTCCTTTGGGAACAAATATGTTCAATATGACTGACTGAACATGCGACAGAATTTATTTTAGATTAATAATGTTTCGTGTAGTAACTGTTATGCATCAGTTATCACAGTGAGCTTCCATCTGCATAAATAAAATACCACTGCCAATTAGATAGACAACTGGCATTTCTCCCTGCAGCCATCACTGTGAAATCACACATCTCCCAAAAACACAAACTCTAACTTTTTCTGCATCAACAATTAGTTCTTCTTGTGTTTTAAATGTAATTAAATTTATGAAAAGGACAAAACAAAAAGCAAAAAGCATCTTGTGCAGGATAGGGAGAGGGGGAAATTGGGAGCTATTCTCAATGTTTCTCCTTTTCTATATTATTTACACAGTGCTGTCAAATGCAAGTTGCCTGTGTAGGGATTTGGGTTTTTCTTGTGTTTATTTGAGTTTTCTCTGTGTGTTTATTTAGGTTCTGTCTCTGTGTTTCTC